>JARVZY010002677.1:0-161000 GCA_030686995.1 Artemisia argyi | reverse complement strand
GGAAGTTCCGAATTTTTACACGGTTGATTATTTTGAAAACTTTCTTCCTTTTGTTGCATTGCAATTTCAAGTGAAATACAATGTTTTTCAAGTTGTAAGAATCTTGTTGAAAGTTCATTAAACGTTTGTTTATCAACCATACCATTTGATTTAAAAGCCTTAGCTGTAAATAAAGAATTTGACTCATCATCACGTTCAGCATCCTGATCACTTTCTCCCCCTTTATGATTCATATTTGTTAAATCAGAAATGGTATTGCTATCAGTCTTGTTCAACAAATATGTGTCATAACTGGGCATAACTTGATCAGTATGCAGTCGTTCATCAAAAAGCACATTATGATGTACAGTTAGGGGTACCTCAGCACATGACACTTGTTCTTTTATTGGTCTGAAATCTGCATCCATGTCATGTGTGATAGGAGTTACTGAACTGCTGGTAGTGTCAAGCTTTACTGTCTCAGATCCTTTGCATATCGTGACAACTGACCCAACATTCGATGCATTACTCGAATCACCAGTACCCTCACATGATTCCACCCGAGATGCCTTCACCTTGTCGTCATGCATCTGTTCGTGCTGTGCTTTTCCTCAATGAACATCTTCACATTACCCATGAGTTGGAGTAGTGTGTCTCTGAACGTGTCAACCTCAATACCCGTGTGATCAGCAAAGCACTTTTTCGTCATCTCACTATAATGGTCATACTCCAGAGTGAATTTCGAATCAAAGAACACTTGGAGTTGTTTGTTGATCACACAAAGGGCAGCCATGGATCCCATTTTGGAAAATTCTCCTTGGTCAAGTTGTTGTTGTAGTTGATCTAAGTAAAGAATCATTGTGCATGTGAAAGTGTGAACATCTTGACCAAAGAGTGTAACAAATGCACGTTCGAATCCCATCTTGAATCCAGTTCCCTCAAAAAGTACTGATAGGTATGAATGAAGTTGTTGAAAACATTCTATGCCACAATCTTTTGCATTATCGAGCAGTTTTTGCGGCTGATGAAGTTCTCTCTCAGAAATGACAGAGTCAGAAGTGGTAGACATGATGTAACCGTGCACGGGATTTTACAAGTCTATGATTTAAACCGAAAAATATGATCTTTCGCGGGATTTTACAAAATCAAGACAAAACCGTGAGACGATGATTGGTTGACGTTGTTATGAAACACTGTTGGATCGGTAGATTGGAGATTGTATGTAGAAAGTGATGATTGTATGAATGATTAGATATATGTTGTTTAATTATATCCAATGCACCCGAAAATGTTGCACACACTTAGATTCTTTGAAACTCCATCAAAACCGTGACCAAAATTAATGACCAATCTCGGATGTATAGAGCTTAAATAAATCGTAGTCCAAAATAATACCCAAAAACACAATAACCAATTTTACCCGCATCCAACTCAACATAAACAAATTAATTCGACCCCTGCTTGTACAGTTATGCACGGTCCAGACAAAATGTTACTACCAACCAAAGCCCAATCAATAAAAGTCCAATGATAAATCCGGTTGAGGCCCAATCCAATTCCTTTGAACCTTTAATATACCGTATATCACTAATCCCCTTTTTAACACTAATGTAGCGAAACCCTACACCTCAATCAAAAAGAACGCAGCCACATAACAAGTTTCTCCCACAAGCAGATAAGAAAACCAATAGCGTCCCTTTGTTTCTTGGTAACTCCGAATACAAACAAATAAACAACTCCTTCAATCTTGATGCGAATGATTAACACACTTCACTTGTGATGATTATAGTTAATCCACTCGAGCCAAGCACCAAATGGATCTCAGGTAGGTTGTTGATGACGTGAAACGTTTTTCATTTTGTTTGTTCAAATCGAATGAAGAGAAAGATGAAGCAATCATGTTTTGATCTTACTTTAAGGTTTGGATAATCATGAAGATGTATAGCTTGAACAAGATCAGTGATTATTTCTTTATCGTGTGTAGGATCTTTTAGAGGTCTTGATGTTTCATCTATACCACTAGATCTTGGTGTTGCTTGTATTCGAGAAAAAAAATCTTAGTTGATTAGTAGGGGACGAGAGGTAGGATTAGATGTCTACTGTGGTTTGTAATTGGTTTGGATTTGTTAGTTGTTTATAATGTTAATGATGGGATTAAATTTGTATATCTGCTCTTGTACCTCTACTTTTCCTTTCTTAATTTTTCTTTTCTGATAAAAAAAACGAGAGCTAATTCCAGAAGCGGAGGTAATCGCAATTTTCAGTTAACCGCAACTTGAAAGTTAACCGCAACCATCATACAATTAATCGCTAACTCATTAACCGCAACGATGATCTGAGCTAACCGCAGGTTTGAGAACTAACCGCTAGCTCGAATGAACCGCAAAAATTATGAGGTAACCACAGTTTTAAAGGTAACCGCAAGTTTAAAATTGAGACTAGTCTCTACAACCATACAAAACTGTCACAGTCGACCCTTTTGTCCATTTCCTTTTGACAAAATAAACTTAAACGCAATCAAGAACAATATAAACTGTACTGTTCTTTTTGTCTTAACAAGAATAATATGCCTCAACTTGTTTGCAAGCAAGTATTTGTTTTGTCAAAATAATTTCTTCATTCGTACCATACCTAGCAAGGTATACCAAACCAATGAACCATGAGTGAAATCATATGAAAACCAAATCGAACCATGATAAGACACAAGAACCAAAATGAAAAATTCGAGAGCAAACAATCCCTAGGATGAAACCTTGGCTCTTGATACCAATTGTAGAATAAACATAATATTAACTAGTATGGTTCTTGTGTTTATAATAGAATTAATGGAAGAAAGTTTAGAGAGATAAAGAGAAGTTGGGTGTTTCTAGAGAGAGAAATAGATGAGAGAAAAATGAAAAGGTTAGATTGAAAATATGGAAAGCACCAACCCTCTCCACATGTGGAGAGGGGTATATATAGTTACCTACAAACGCCCACACCCGGGCTGTGGATCAGGCATACAGTGGGTAAAGACCCGTCCTTCTTCCACGGTGTTACTTAAACTAAACTAACTAATATATATAATTAACTAACTACGAGCTAACAAAAATGCTATTACATCAATTAGGTGACCGAGACTTTTATAGGAATATTTGTATTCCTAACAGTATTTCTTGTCTCTTTCTGAATCATGGAGGGTCTCTTATGCCTTTTCTTCAAATCTTACTTTAAGGACCATATTTGCCAAAATCTGAAACTGCAGGGACTGATGTTGCCAATTCTTCAAACTTTATCCAGGGACCAAATATGTAACTTTGACGAATCTCTGAGGACTACTAATGATGAAATGAGCTTTTCTTTGACCGTTTTGCTTCCCCGGCTCCGGCTTTTGACCTTTCCATTCTCGTGCTCGTTTTTGTCGATTTTGCTTTGTTTTCGTTCATTTTTCACATATCCGTAACTGCACATACACAAATACAAAAACAAACATTCTCTTGGCATTTTTGGTTAGTATTTGGTATTTTTGGTCTGAATTAAGGCCTAAAAAGGATGTGTGATTAATCACTCATCATGGCTCTTGATACCAATTGTGGAAAACTAGAAGGGGGGTTGAATAGTTTTACGTCTTTTTTATTTGTTATAAAAGATAGTTTTAGTGTTTTCTTAGTTTTTAAAAACTTAGATTCGATAATATGTGATCTCAAGTCTTGCACAATATAAACAACTATCAATAAATAAGATATAACAATGATAAGTAATGAAATAAATAAGAGATGGAAAGATCGAACCGCGAGACAAGAGATTTATAGTGGTTCGGCTACAAGGACACCTTCCTTGCCCTACTCCACTCCTCGAGCACCTAACTCGAGAGTTTTTTTCACTATATCAACAAGCTCCCTTATGGCGGAGAAAACCTTACACACCAATTTACACACCAATATACACACCACAACTTCTTCACAACTAAGTCACAACTTCTACACAACTTCTTCAAACCAATCTACTTCACAACTAACTACTCCACACCTATCTTCTTCACACCAATTCACTTCACAACTAACTACTCCACACCTAGCTTCTTCACTACAATCTAATTCCTAACTTTTCTTCTTCACACCAAACAACTAACTAATCACACAATCTATATATCTAGCACAACTATCTACAATCAAATATTCACAACAATCTTCACAAAGAATAATGTAAATAATCTTGATGATGCACCAACAACTTGGATGTGGAGATCACAACAAGTTGTAATACTTCTTGTCTTGGGGGATAGAAGTATTCTTCTCTTGCACTTGAGAGGATGAAGTTTGAATCACTTTGAAACAAAGAATTATGCACTTATGATCAAAGGATTAAGAGAATAGAAATGTGGATCTAGAACAGAAAGTTTAGGAGTGCAAAAGGTGAGAAAATTCTGTGGGATGAACCAGTATTTATACGGGAGAAAAATACTGTTCTGGAGCGTGGCCGGTCCCCTTAATTAATGGCCGGTCCCCTTAATGATTAAGGGGGCCGCCTAAGGAATTAAGGGGGCCGCCCCTTCAGAACGTTGGATTTTCTTGTCTTTTAGTGGGGAATATTTTTCTGAATAAAATTTGCCATTTTTGGTTGAAATTTGAAATTATATATTTATAATGAATTAAACATATTCTTTTAATTCCAAAAGTAATTTTGTAAAAGATATAGAATGTTTAATACATTTTATAAAAATTCTAGTGATTAGAAAAATTTCCTTTGATCATGAAATGCAATAAACCCTTTGTTTATTCATACCTTAAGTGATATGGAAGATAAGCCAAATATTAAGCACTAAAAACTTGTTTACGTCATAAGTTTTAGATTAATGAGTTTATGCTTTGTAATTATCAAAACATAGAGACATTGTTAATATGCTAACAATGTTTTTAGACATTATTTATGTCAACAGTTCTCATTTTAGTATCGAATGAAGAAGCACGTCAACAAGCTCCACTTGAACAAGCTAACTCGCGTCGACAACGGAATTCATTTTATCATCATTGTTATCCCTTCAACAAAGGAAGCATCGACTTCAGCGACAATTCAATCCATTATGTTCTTAATTGACATATTGTGATCCATCATCATCGCCTTGGTAAAAATGTTCATTGAGAAACATCTTAACTAAGAAAGTCTTATACGTTAACCATTCTGTCAACATTTTCACGAAACCTCTTGAATGAGAAGCATTCATTATACCTAGGCTTAGTTAAAGACTCATAAGACCTAAAACCTTAGTTTTGAACATTAAGATAAAACCACAAAAATCAAGACAATTCCTTTTGAATTTTTCCCTGCAATACCCACGGAACCCTGAGACCAAACTGGCGGAACCCTCCCTTTGGTTCCGCCTGGTCCGCCGAATCTGCAGCCTGTTTTATTTTAATTTCAAAACCAGACACTTCATTACTCACAACTTCAACTTACCAACAGCCATCCCTCACTCACAAACACCTTACCACACTAAAATTAGGGCTCTCACTTACATCTCCTTCAATCCAATCAACCTTGTAAGTATTCTTATCATAATTGCATTTTCAATCAAAATCTATCACTCTCATCTACATACATTAACTAGAATCTTAGGGTTTATGCATAAAATTGTTGATTCGTGAAAAACCTTGGGTGTGAACTAATCAAAATTTTCATTAGTTAGGAATTGTATCCTTTTTGTTATTATCTTGATTTACCAAACACACCAAGTTCATTGTCTTTTAAAAGTCACTAGAACACCATCTTTCACCACATTGTTAAAACAAAATGAAAAACGTCATTGAAACATCACTTGCATAATGTCTCTTGAATGCTAAAGGAAATACATAACTAATATGTGTTTTCGGGTACATTCTAACGAAGCTATATTGAATTAGGAGCGTTTGGGTTATCTTTTGTTATGTAACAAAACTTGCATTACAAAACGTTTTAAGCATCAAAATGAGTCAAGATAACCGCACCTCTACAGTATTTTCATATAGGCACACATTAGAACATTCACATTATAAAAGTCATTAATTTGAACTTAAACTTTGTGTTTTCTAGGAATCAACATGCCTCCCACAACATTCTCCGATCACAAAGAAACTCGTAATTACTTACCCAAACACCATAGGACCAAAGGTCTTACTAAAGATCAAGTTGAAACCTTTAAGAGTCTAGAAAAATGCTATGTTCATGAAGGAAGAACCATTGATCCATCCTTCCTAGAGAGAACATCCATTCGCCAAAACTTTTCCGCAATCAACTTTGATTGCCTCCTAGACATCGATGAGCAAATTTGCCCTAGGTTCATCTTAGAATTCTATGCAACCTTAAGCCTTTTCTTCGATGACGATGGTGAATTCTCACTAACCTTTACAATCAATCAAATACCAAACATCATATCCTTGAAAGATTTTGCAACAATTCTTGGTGTCCCTAATGTTGGTACGTGTCTCTACACGGATAAGTGGCCTCTTTCTAGTCTTGACTCCATTGAGCGTTTTCATCCATACGACACTCCTCTTGCGAATAAGGAAGCAATTCGTGAGCATCTATTTGTTAGAACCTCAACAACTCGGAAGAATCGTTCGGGTAACGAGGTAGATAAGGACCCTTTTGGTATGAAAGTCAATGAGCTCAAACCATAATTTAAGAAATGGGAAGAAATTCTTAGAGCCAACGTTATAAGTTCCATAGGAAATAGAGATCATGTCAACACATGTCTTAGCTACATGCTCTATAGCATTTCCACCGGTCAACCTTTTAACTTAGCCTATTACCTCGCCAAAAGAATGGCCGACATACCCTTGGTAGGAATAACCGCTCTTCCTTATGGAATGCTTCTCACCCGCCTCTTTAGAGCAATCTCACCCATTCCTCCTAACGATAAGGGAATGTGCCTTGACTATTCTCTCGTTCCTTACATTTTTGTCCCTCTAAGTGATAAACGAGTCTTCAAAGCTAAGGGCAAACGTACTCGCTCACCTTCACCATAATCATCATCATCCGACATGAGCGAGGACGATAAACTTCCTAACTCTAAGTTACCCCCTTCAGACTACCTTCAATAAATCCCCGTCATTGGCAATGTATCCGAAGAATTCAAGCAAACCAAAGGAATTTTCAAGTGCTTTGGAAGGTACCTAAGTAAGCTCAATAAGAAGATAGACCGGTTGTGAGATGCGTGATTAAGGAGTGTTTGACTTATGAAGGTTTTAGAACTTTGTATGTGTTAAACTATGTAATTTGTATTGTTTTTCATGTTCATGCTTTATTAAGTTTGTCGGATTATGTTTTGTATGAGCCTTTATGCATAATGACAATATTTGAGGTGTTTGTCAATTTTTATGCTTATGGTAAATTTCACTAAGTTTAGTGAAAATCGCTAGCCCCCGGTCAAAGTCTTATGATATGAATGTCTACATGCCCAATTTTTGCATTTCCTAATCAGACATATAATAAATTTTCATTTTTAAGAGTTTTCGAAAAATTTGAAAATCGTCTCGCGGGTCAAATTAGTGGACTGTCTTGTTTTTCAGACCTGGCGGATCTGGCGGCACCCTCAAATGGGTTACGCCAGTGAAATTTCTGGGCAACCCAGAAATGGCCCAACGGACCAGACGGAACCCAAAAGAGGGTTCCGCCTATGTTTCGCTAGGGTTCCGCCAGTCATCTGCAAAAAATTTTTGTCATTTTTCTTAAGTTCAAAACTTGTAAAGTGTCAAACCATTATCTTTAGTGTGAAACATCTTCCCTTACCTCCAATAACCATATTAGGACAACTCTCACTCACTAAAACAATTAGGAAGTCACTTCCCACCAAAAATTCAAATTCAAACATAACTAACCCAAGGAACCCTTTTAAAGGATCCTTCAAACTATTGGAACATTTTCAACCAAATCACTTCCCATGATCACAAAGCATTGAGTGCATATGTTGGTCTTTCACTCCACCCAATTCCATTGGATTGAAATCCAATGATTTGACATGTTCATGAAAATTTTCTAAATCATCTGAAACCTCAATCTTTGTATGGTAGAACATCAAATCCAAACACCCATTCCAACATCTCTTCCACCCTATAAATTTGAAAGTTTGGCAACAATTCAAATCACACCATCACCATCAAAATTTCTTCTCTCAAAACCTCAAAACCACACCTTTGAAATGACTAAATCCAACACCTCATCCGAGTCATCAAAATCCTTCGCAAAAACCACTAGGATTAGTGTTAAACCTTGTTGCTTCAACAAAACCGTCAAGTCAAGCTCATCATCTTCAAGTGATGCTTCACTTAACATTTCTTCACATATCCAAGATTTCCTTAACCTTACTACCTCAACACCATCCTCAACACCTTGCAATACCAATGTGATCACTATTCGAGATTTGCTTAATCTTGCTACTCCAACACCCTATCCACCACATTGCAACACCAACATAGCCACTATTCCACCACCAACTAGACCTTCAAGCAATTCAACATCACCGTCTCAACAAGCTCAACCATAAAAAAAAACTCCATCACCTCAATAACCAACACTTACACCAATGGAACTTTTCCATACACCACCAACATCACCACTACCCTATTTGGAAACATTAGAAGACCTATCACCTAAATCATCAAGCCCACCATCCTTGTCACTCTTGGACACCATTTCTCAAATGGAAACCCAACAAGAACCTAGTGAGCAATTAGATGATGAACCCCATCAACCATCATTAGTAGAATGGTTGGCTTACCGTTATGCTAGACCATCAATTTTCCAAATGATCAAGGTCATACACACCTACAATCATTTGTGTTTCACCCCATTTACAAAGACCTTCATGGTAATCCTTCTGGAGAACCAAGCTTCCGCCACTCTGTTCAACAACAAGAACAACCACAATAACAACAACCACTACCACAACAACAACAACCACAACCACCACAAGAACATTCCCAACAATTTGAATCTCTACTTTCTTCTTATAAGAAAATAGAAGCATCCATGTAGGAAAAACCTCCAAACCTTAATGAGGAAATGAAAACTCATTTAAACAACCTATATGCCTTCAAATGGATGGTTGACTCTCAAATCAACCATTTTATGGATTTCCATACGGCATTACACTCAACTAATGAAGGAAGCAAAAACACCTCTCAACCATCCACATTTTCTCCTTCAAGTTCAAACCATCCACCTCCAACAAATCAAACCTCTCTTCCACCATCATTTTCCCGCCATGATTGCGGACATTGCGAAAGAACTGCTCACATTAGTGAAAGGTGTCGAACGGAAATTCGCGAGTTATCCGAAGAAATGAGGTTTATACTAAACCACATTTTGGACCGTCTACAAACCTTGTCTCACCCACCTCAACTTTAGAGTCTCCAAAATGAAACAAAACCATTTCTTTTGGAAAATGTTTCCCCTTTAAACCAACAAACCAAAACCGTGTCACCTTCTCAACCTTCAAAATAAAGCCCACTACAACCTCCAACACACATTTTCATCCTTAAACAACCTTAGCCTTGTTTTTGGAAAATGTTTCTCATTAAGGAAAATGATGATTTCCTTGTAGCATTTTATGTTCTTAGTTTATTTTTAGTTTTTCTTTATTTTTAAGAAGTAGGATGTTGTCGTCCTAATTTCTTGTCTTTGACTTTCTAAGAGTAAAAATTTTTACATGAAATGAATTTCATTCTACTACAAGGTTTGCATTGTTTGTTGACCATTTAGGTATAATGAGTAAACTATAGCTCGCTATGGTAGCATACATATATCTTGTGTTTTAGAAACTAATCTTTCTTTTTGTAGGATCATTATCCATGTTTTCTTTCCTTGATACTCCATTTAGGGGAGTAATATTCAAGGGGGAGCATGAGTATTGCATTATTCCGCTTCGCAACTCTTAGTTGTGTTTTAGACATGAAATGCTTTCATGACTTGTCTTGTGCGGCAACTAACATTTTTTCTTGTAGGTTCAAAATCCATGTCTCCTCTCTTGGCACTCCATTTAGGGGGAGTATCGTCCAAGGGGGAGCAAGTGCATACTTCTGCTTCGCTACTCTTCTTTTTGTTTCGACAAAAAGGGGGAGAATTTATATATAAACTTGTTATAAACTTGTTCTCATTTTTTTTCCTAACTCTTGCATGTCACATCATCTTAGCAAAAACAAGTTTTAATACTAACTTTATAAGACTTAACGCTAAAATGCTTACTTATAAATAAAGTTTATATTTTGTCATCAACAAAAAAGGGGAGATTGTTAATACAAATATCGCCTAAAAACATTATTAATATTTTACGATCTTTGCTAAGTTTTGTTAATGACAAAAGTATGAACTTTAGCTAATAGTAAAATCATCACTTTAGTGTTTAAGTCTTGTTTAACTAAGGTTTACATTTCCTTTTAAACAAAACATTGTTTTTATTTCTTTAATTAGAAAGTGTCTTGTCACATCATACATTTATGGCAAGCTTGTGTATTTGACTTGCCATAACATCTTACACATTTTTGGAAGCTTTCCAAATTGGATTCAATGTGTTTGACTAGTTGTTGTTGATGTGACTTTGGTTGGTTTGAATGATTTATTGCAAAACCTACTGCAAGCCTGGCGGAACCCTGGGGGTACACGGGCGGAACCCATCTGAGGGTTCCGCCATATCCGCCAGAACTGTTGTTTGTTTTGCTATAAATACCAAGCCACTTGTTTGTTTTGAGTCATCACTTTAGGACATATATTTTCATATACTCTCTCAACTAACTCAGTAACATTTGACTTGTGTAATCTTCTTATGCAGCAAGGGACTTCACAAGCTCATCCAAGAAGTTACAAGTTTCAACTCTAAAGTTGCAAGACTTGTTAGCTTTCTTATGTATAAGCTTTGGTAGTTTATACTTCATTTGTATCGTGTGTGTAGAAGTGATCGGTTAGTATTTTAGGCCTCAAAATACATAGTGTGTCGGGAGTTGTTATACCCTTGTAAAAGAACTAACGGTAGTGGTTGTACCCTTGGTAAAGAACTCGACATCTAGCTTAGTGTCGGTAAAAGTGTAAGCGAGGATGGGAGTGGTTGTACCCTTGTAAAAGAACTCGACATCTAGCTTAGTGTCGGTAAAAGTGTAAGCAACGACAGGAGTGGTTGTACCCTTGTAAAAGAACTCAACATCTAGCTTAGTGTCGGTAAAAGTGTAAGCGACGTTGTAAAGGTTTCTCCACCGGGAAAGGAGCTTGTTGATTAGTGCTTATAACTCTCGAGTTGGAAACTCGGGGCGTGGATGTAGGGCAAGGAAAAAGAGTCCTTGTAGCCGAACCATGATAAACAATCGTCTTGTGGTTTGATCGTTTCTTTCTTTGTCTTTGCTTATTACATATTGTCTTTAGTTAGAATTGTTAATCACACGTAAAGCTTTTCTAAGAATTAAACAAGTAAAGTTGTGCTTATATCTTTAAACAAACGTAAAGTTTAAAAAGATAATCAAGTTAAAAAGTGGTAAACTATTCAACCCCCCTTCTAGTTTTCCACACTTTGAACACTCATTGGGCCACATAAGTCCATGTGCAACATATGTAACCTCGCTTCCGAACTAGGTACGGTTTTGGGTTTATATGATGCTCTTTTGCTTTTTCCTTGTTCGCATGATGGACATAGGTGATCCTTGGTGTATTTGAACTTAGGAAGTCCGGTGACGATTTTGTCTTTGGCTAATTTATTGATCGTGTCAAAATTGAGATGGGATAATCTTCTATGCCACAGCCAGGACTTAGTTTCAGTTGCCCTTGTCATAAGACAAATTGGTAATGTAGAAGCCATTTGGTTGATGTCGATAGCATACAAGTTTGTATCACGATTACCAGTTAAGAGATCATCACCAACCAAATATCTAATAAAAACCGTGTTTCTCCTGAAAGCAACTTCTAAATCTACATCACAAAACTGCCCAACTGAAAACAAGTTGTGTCCCAACCCTTTGACATAGTAAACTCGAGTGATCAAAAAATTCCAAAACCGAAGATCACCATAACCCTGAATAGCTACTACATGATCATTTCCAAAGCGTACAGTTCCCATGAATTTCCAGACAAAATTGATCAGCAGCTTTAAATTCCTGGTCATGTGCTTGGAGCAACCCGAGTCGACGATCCAAAGACATATTTCGATAACCTGCCAAGAACAGAGGAGTTTATATTTGGAAACCATTTTAAATTTGGTTCCATGGGGTTAGGGGTAAATTCCGAATCACACACATCAAAGGTTGCTACATGTTTATTTTGAACAACTTCCAATTTGCCATTCTGAAGAATGAACTCTCTACCTGTTGGTATCCACATACAAAACTTAAGGTAGTTCCTAGGCATTCGACTACTAGTGGTAGACCTAATGCGTGCAACTAATCTTTCTATAGATCTAGATCTAGCACTAGTTCCCTTTGGAACATACTTCTGTTCAGGCATAACATTCACATTCTTAGAAACACATTCATCATGAACATCATTAATTAAACATTTCTTGCATATTAAACAAACAGAGTCATTACATGCATTAGAACCAGTACTTTTGACATTACATTAAGATGAATCATGTTTCTTATTACAAAGCGATAAATTCCTAGGGTGTTCTTCTACTTCTTCAACTTTATTCTTGCTACTACTCGTAGAGGCAGACGAGACTCTATTGTTCCTTGTATTGCTCCTAGGCTTTAGTCTGCTGCTCCTAGAGGTTCTTTCTAATCCTGTAGAAGGTAAGGCACACGTGTTAGGATTTATATTGTTGTCCTTTTTAGCATCACTAGACTCTTTAGAATTATCCTTGTTGCACGCATTTGTCTTAGATGTTGAGGCAGACGCACTAGTGGGACTAATCCTAAAAAGGCCAGGTGCTAACACTTTTGGTGTTTCGACAACCACTTTTCCTTTATCAATCTTTTCATTTTCACATTGCTTGGGCAAGGGTGTTGGAGTGACTGGTTTTGTCAAATCCTTTTTCTCATTGACTTTTGGAGCAAACCGGGAAATTGACATTTTTGGTTTGTTAACCGTGTTTGAAACATTTGGTTTCTCCGAAGTTGATGGTTTTGCAAACTAAGTTTCCTTACCCTTTCCTTTTTGAATTTCAAGCTGAGCCCTCAAAAGATCATTTTGCTCTTTCATGTTCTTTAAGGCACGCTCATACGACATTTTGTCATACTTGCATTCTTCTCTTTTTTGATCAAGTTGTTTAAAATATGACACATTTTCTTTTTCAAGCTTTATTTGAGCATTTTCATATTTTGAAACAATTTTGGAGGTCTCAGCTCTCAGTCGTTCATCGTCTTGAACAGAATATGTTTGTAAAATGATGGACATAATATCAGTAGACAGAACAGCTTCGAAGAGAGAATCATTTAACCTTTCCATAACATTCATGTTTTCACGAGTTTCATTAGCTTCGTTTACCAGGGATTTGTGATCCTTGACAAAGTCGGCCGTTTCTTTTAAGAAAGCATTTTCAAAATGGATTACCCTCGCACTGATATTATTCAGTGGGATAGTAATTTCGTTTTCAAACACCTTTTTCTGTTCGATATGAAAACTAGAATTCCAGTCGTTAATACTGATAGTAGTTTTAGATTTAACAATATTTTGAAGTTCTTGAATTCTCTTTTTAACGTCATCAAGAATGTCTCTAGCCTCACTTATATTAAAAGTGTTGTTAGAGGACATTTGTTCCATTTTTTAAAGAGATTTGGAAACAACTATCATTTTAGAAAAGAATTTTGCGAATGGTCGTTTTATGAAAAACACAGATGGTTCTTTTTCTGGAACAAAAGTAATTCCCGAAAGTTTGTTCAATTTGTTTTAATCAATGGGTTTCAAATCCTTTTGTTTCATTTTAATTATGCTCTCTTCGACAAGTTCCATACTTTGCACAAAATCCCGAACGACGGGAGGATCATGTTTGGTGTAAATCACATTACCATTATACAAAACATTATTTTCTTTCTGAGTTTTCTTGAGATTACAAGGAGTTGTGTTACCAAGAGCCATTTTATGTTTCGTATGGTAAATCGGATTAGTTTGATTTGAAATCATTTTCATTGTTTGACTTGACTGACCTGACTTAACCACTAATTCTTCTAAATATGCAATCATGTGTTCTGACTCTACGATTTCTTCCAAAAGTTTATCTTCTTTCTTTGCAAATTCCTTTTTCAACTCATCCCTTTCTTTTTCAAGATTGGTATAAGCTGATTTTTGTTTATAAAGTTGGTTTTGTAAATCAGAAATTTCCGTGTTTAAAGATTTTATCTTCTTGAAAGAATTAACATCAAGTGTATCATACTTGATTTGCAAAAGTTTTTCCCTTGAAACGGAATTTTGATAACCAGTTTCTAGTTCTGACAATCTTTTGTTATGAAATTCAAAAGCTTTAATGTTTTCCTTGTAACTCTCAAGCTCAGCGGTCAATTTTACATTCGCGGCCTTAGTATCGCGATTGACCTTTTTTACATTCTCAATTTCAATACTGCAATTGTTCAATAATGTTTCAAATAAAGCACGTGTTTCCTCATCATTACCAGCATGCTGTGAAACAAAGCCTCCATTATGATTCACATCTGGAGTTGCTGAAGGAGTATTGCTACTACTTGGCGTGTCCAGATATTTATCATAATTGGGTGCTAGCTTCCCAGAATGCTGTTCCTCATGAGGAGACATATCAAATATATCATTATTGTGACATGTGTTGAAGTCGGACACCTCAGATGGTGCATTGGTGTCATAAATAGGAAGTGTGTCAGAATCTGTGTCATACTTAGCTTCCTGAAGATTCGCCATGAATATGCAGTTCGCATCGATATCCTCTCTGTGATGCGTAGGGATTGCACCAGGCTTTACCTCTCGAGGGATCTCGAGAAGCTTACAACCCCCACCAGGCAGTGTACCTGATCGATGTAGTATAATATAATGACAAGTACCAGGGGATTGATCGTTCAGCTAGGAATAGTGTCGCTAGGATTAGAAAACCTAAAGACTAGGTCTAGAGATGAGGGATGATTCTTTTTGTATTTTTATATTTTTTAGAAAGCAAGTAAAAATCTCGGGTATGAAGGAGTTGGGTGGAATTAGTTGCTAATCAACTAACCCAATACTAAGATGCAATCAAAATAAAATACTAAAAATGAAAATAAACTAGAGTTGTGAGCAATATGTGGGAGAATTGTGTTTACTTAGATTTCATTACTCCCTAGATATCTTTTACACGTTAATTATTTGTTATAGTTGCGTGGATGACGGATTGTATTCCTTAGTACCATTCATGGGGTGGCGTACTTACTTCCCCAATCCTATGAGCGCCTACTTCACTCCTATGTCGAGCCGGCTAAGAAGCTCCTAACATGGGATCATTAGAATTTGCTCATGCATTAAATACAACCAATAAAACCTAGTACACATCGGTTCATGTTTCCTAAGACGTTCAAGAATGTTACACAATGGAGATCTGCCAGTTTTCTTAAGCCTAACATTGAAATCATTCATCCAATTATATAACCATAAACAAGTAATCAACACATAATTAACATCTAGGTTTTATTAGATCTAAGCAAACACAAGATAGATCTAGCCTAGCATGTTGGAATCAAGACAAGCATAAGATATATTCAAACAACACATAGACATATTGAATGAATTAAGAGAAGACTTATCTCAATTGAACATGAAAGGATTCAAGGGGTGAAAACCCTTGAAAACACTGTAAAATATGACCTAGGGTTAACAAAGTTCGGCCCTAGTTTTCTCCACACAAGTTCCTCCTTAATGAATGAAAAATAGAAAACTATATATAGAGTTTGATAGGTGATGGCGTCAAGAACAAATGTCTGACGCCGTCATCTCGCCGCCAAATAGTTTCTCGGACTGCCTAGATCTGGGTCTGACGCCGTCATGTATTCACCTTGTGCAGGCCGTCACCAATATTAGTCTTGACGCCCTTGTTGTGACGCCGTCAGGTTTGCACTGGGTCGTCATGGATTTTACTCTTGATGCCGTCATGATCTTCCTCTTGACGCCGTCAGGTACTGTTCTCAGCATGGAAAATTAAGTCTTTGCCGTTTTCTTCACTTTTATGCTCCAAAAACGTCCGAATTGCTTTCTTTTCCAGAATTCACTCCCAAAGTACCTAAAATCACAAAAGGAACGATTTAGGGTAATATTTGATCAAATAAATTCAATTTCGGGCTTAAATGACCAACTAAAAGTGGTTCATTTTTTGCCTCATCATATACCCTTACACTTGAGATTTGCTTGTTCTCAAGCAAATGCGCTTTTATTCTAGTCAAAATACAAGTTTGGGGTCATTTAACACTAATATAAAAGTAATTACAACAAATAATCGTTCCACTAAAGACCAAAGACAAGCACGGAGGTCATATACTAGCACCTCACAAATAGTGTTTAGATACTCACATCTCTCGGGTGTAATAAAGTAATATCACATTATGGAAACAGAAAATATCTCTCACTACCTGTCATAGCAAAATAGATTACCATAGGCTTGAGAAAGGATCAAACCTCCACCACATGGCGTAAGCACCTAGGATAAACTATCAAAGAGGTCTTTAAAGGGTTGTAACGTTAGGTGTAGGGATATGGAATACACGGTTTTGTTGGATATAGGCAGTCTTTACTGGTGGCGAGTTAACAATCTTAGTTAATTACATGTACAATGTGGCGTTGCTAAGCCAAGACTAGACTCGACTTAAGCTAATAAATCAAAAATAACAAAAACATAAAATAAACATAGAATGAAACGGGATGGTAGTCCGTATGTTTTTCTCTTTTCTTTTTCTTTTTCTATTTTTTTTCTTTTTCTTGATTTTTTCGTTTTTTTTTTCATACACTTTTACCCTACCATCCAAAATAATACATCATAGGGGATGAATATTCCCCTTACACTTGAATTTTTACATACTTTACAATAAACTAATCTAATGACTCGAATTAAAAAAATCAAAACACTTAGAGTACTTTTAAGATTAACGTACATATGGGGGTAATAAATGATGTTCTTCCCCATTACTCTATAAAATAAGTACTGTAACAATTCGCAATTTCAGGTTAACTTTTATTCCCGAAAATTTTACTATTCACTTTTTACTATTCACTTTTCACTATTCATCTCAGAAATTTTTATTTCATATTCTCGTAAGTTAAACTATTTTAACAATAATCCGAGAGTTTGACGCTCGTCGGATCATTTCTGCAAAAATCACAAAGCCGTGTCCGAGATTTACTTTTAGGTTTAAACGTCCTTCCAGCATCCCGATATATCCATAAAACATTATAAACAATAGAAATATGTTTTTCTCTCATTTTAGGACAATTCCAAAAGTTTCGGAATTTTACGTTTTTCAGTTCAGCGTTTTACGCGAATTACGCGTTTTAGACCCGTGTTTCCAGTTTTTAGCAGGGTTTTAGCACCCGATAGAACCTACCACTCATTTTATATTTTATTATGGACTATATTGACATGTTTAACAATACTTTCAAATTTCATATTTTTACGATACCCGGTTTTACGTTTTGAGGCTTAATCATTTACGGTTAGCGATTTACGGAGTCAAAACTAGCTACATACTTAGGATAATACCATCAAAAGTCCACACCTTGTTCTCCAAGTTCATGAACCGCCACTAGGGGGGGCATTCACACTTGTGGCATGATCTCATGACTTTAGCCATTAGATCAAGATTTAATTACAACTTTGTCACCAAGTTTATGTAAGTTCCTAGTAACCTTCCTAACCTCCTCATTCATAGTATAAATAGCAAGCTAATCCCTTCCATTCTCATCAATAGAAAAACGCCACAACACAATCCCTAACTCCATGATCCTTTGATCTTCAAACTACAAGTTACACTACAAAGTTCAAGGTCTTAGTATTCTCTACCTAGTTCTTAAGTTTGTTTGGTGATTCCACGGTTGAATTAGGAGCTACACAAGGTGATTAGGGGCTGAAGTTAAATGGTTTTTACAAGGTTTATATCAAGTCTATCAATGGTTACAAGAGTTATGGTGAAGGGTTTACAAGCATAGGTTTAGTGTCCTAGTTCATATTTGACTTCCTTTCTTAAGTGAAAGTCAAAAGTTGTAAGAAACCCTTATACACTTTCTTGCTCAATATCATTTTCATGCTCTTTGTGTTCTTTTCATGCTATATATGTTCTTGTTATTGTGTTCATGATGTTTAAAAATGGATAAAACGAGTATTGGTATACATATGTTAACTTATGACAAGCAAACAAGCAAACTAGTGATTTTTATGGAAAACCACGACCACAATAGTATAACTTTGATATTTGACACTTACTTACTGTTAAAGAGGACTTAACAAGGAAAACATAGCAATTTGAATCACCCAAAACGAATACACGAGTCAAAAGTTATGACCATTTGAAGTTAGCGAAACCAAAACGGCAAAACTGCCTAAATAGCATTCTGATCAAATTTTGATTTTGAAAGTCCCACTTCTGGTCCGATTCATCAAAAAGTTAAAACACGAAAGTTGTCCGGAACGACGTTTTCATTCAGGAGCAAAGAAGCTCGAGCCCTGAAAACGCTTTCCGAGTGATAATTTCTTCAAATTCTTAACAGCCCATTTTTAGACCAAAGTCACTATATTATAGTTATGAATTACTAAGACCAAGAGGTCTAATGACCTAAAGCCAAGACCACACCCATGGCTAAAGCCAAGGTTGAGTCTCAAGACCATGGTAACAATGACCAAGGTCACGGCAAAGCCACGACTAAAGACCATATAACTTTTAAAGATCAAAACTTATATATATGTTATCAAATACTACAATAGTAGAGAGCCTCATGTGAGGAGTTCACTAAGTAAGCCGTCGAGACGAGTTGTGGATTTACGAATTAAAGTGTCCTGGCTCCTCGAACGTTTACTCCATGACTTCTGAATTATGTCGGCCTGAACGGTAGTAAGAGATGTACAACCTATACATGTTTCATAAACCACTTATATTCAACGACTTACACTATATACCAAGTACTACATCATGAACATTATGCAAGACATATATAGGCAATTCTTCGTATTCTTAGACGTTACTCCAAACCTAAGTCGCAACGTTCTATTATAGGCTGCTCTTAGAGACTTTCGCGATTCGACTACCACTTTCATTTCTCATTACATAGACTTAAGGTGAGTCATAGCCCCTACTCTTTTTATACTTGTTTTAACTCTTTGGGGGAGATACATGCTCAACTACTTGCTTACTTGTACAAATACTCTTAAGCATTTGTTGACATAAATAATGCCTAAAAAAACATTATTAAGTTTTTATCAATATCTCTATGTTTTGATCATTACAAAATATAACCTCAAAGAACTAAAACTTATGACATAAACAAGTATTTGGTGATTAATATTTCTCTTTACATCCAAATCACTTAAGGTATGAATAAACAAAGTGTTTAGTGCAATGTATGATCAAAGGGGTATTTAATTAACTAATACAAAGTTTATTTAATTATATAATCTTATTATATATTTTTGAAAAACACTTTTGGTAATAAGGAAAAATGTTTTAATCATACTAAATATATGATTTCAAATATTTAACCAAAATCAGTTAGTTTTTCACCAAATAAACTTTCCCCACTAAAAGACAAAGTTTCTGGCCGTTTCAGCTGGGCGGCCCCCTTAATTATAAAGGGCGGTCCCCTTAAAATTAAGGGGACCGGCCATGATTTAAGGGGACCGGCCACGCTCCTCTGTCAGAAACTTTTGCCTATAAATACCACCTTAAACCTGGATTTTTTCCCCACCTTTTGCACTCCAGAACTTTCTGTTCTAGATCTCCATTTCCAATCTATAAATCCTTTGATCATACATTCTTAAATCTTTGTTTCAGAGTGATCCATACATAATCCATTCAAGTGCAAGAGAAGAATACTTCTATCCCTCAAGACAAGAAGTATTACAACTAGTTGTGATTTCCACATCTAAGTTGTTTGAGCATCATCATTGATTATTATTTCATAGTGTGATTAGTTGTGAATATTTGTTAGAGAATAGTTGTGAAAAAGATAAGTTAGGAAGAAGATTGGTGTGTAGAAGAATTGGTGTGTAGAAGTATTGGTGTGTAGAAGAATTGGTGTGTAGAAGTATTGGTGTGTAGAAGATTGGTGTGTAGATTAATGGTGTGTAGAAGATAGGTGTGAAAGATGTGGTGTGATTAAGTAGTGAATTGGTGTGTAGTAGTTGTGATCTAGGTGTGAAGATATTGTGGTGTGTAAATTGGTGTGTAAGGTTTTCTCCGCCATAAGGGAGCTTGTTGATATAGTGAAGAAAACTCTCGAGTTAGGTGCTCGGGGAGTGGAGTAGGGCAAGGAAGGTGCCTTGTAGCCGAACCACTATAAATCGCTTGTCTCTCGATTTGATCTTTCCATCTTTTACTTATTTCATTACTTACATAATTATTGCTTCATAGTATATATACTTAGTGTTGTTCATATTGTGTATAACTAGATTTCATATACCATCGAATCTATATTTTATAAATCAACGAAAACTTTTAAACAATTTGTTTTATAACAATTAAAACGACGTAAAACTATTCAACCCCCCTTCTAGTTTTCCACAACATTTATACTTGATTGTGTTATACTTGATTGCGTTATACATACTTGTTACACTATACTTGCTTAATTTAAATACAAGATTCGTATTTACATGCATACATAATACTCTATTCTGTCAGAGAGGTATTGGTAGTACTCATGGGAAGATGCCCCCTACCCTTGTGTCTATACTTGACCTTGGATGACCTAGTACTATTTGGGAAGATGCCCCCGCCCTTGTGTCTATTCTTGACCTTGGGTGAATATAATCTGGTGCATTGTATAAACTAACTTTTAGCAGTGGGTTGTGGATACACAGGTTGCAAGTCTCTTATGGCGGGACTTGCAACTGAGTGGATTCTCAATGCCTTTGCTATGTGAACATTCTTTATAGGCTTTTCAACTGTTTTAAGACAAACTCTATGAACTCACCAACCATTGTGTTGACACTTTAGCATGTTTATCTCTGGTTAGTAAGGCGATAGCTAGTGCGTGGAACTTAGAGTCAAGCTGCATATTCTGAAGACTTACGCTTTTATCATTTACCATTCAAAACATTTTGTATACATTTATGTATCATACTTTGGAATCTCATGTTTGTAACTTTGAATTCATTAATCGAATGGTAACTTTTCAAAACGTCTCATTTAGAGTTCGTTTTCTATAACTTGTACTTTGTATTATGAAGTAGCACCCCTATGACACAGTCTTCCGCTGCGGTATTTTGGGGGTGTTACAGATTGGTACCAGAGCCTTGGTTATAGAGAACTAGGTTGCATTTAGTGCCTAGACTATAACTGCTATATACGTTGAGACCTTCCTCTTTATTTGCCTTACACACAATACATACACATATGCTTTTTGGTTAGAGGTTTGCTTAGTTCCACGCTATTAGATGATGTGACTTTAGTATTATAAGGAGCCCCAGAGATTAGTTGAGTCATTAAAAACATGGAACTCAGTAATAACTAATTATTTAACTTGATCTCGTGACAGTTCTTGTTTGATGAGACACAAGATTTGAGTTAAATAATATTATTGCTTAGCTTTAGGGATTTGATGACTTGATTATCTTACTATCGGCCTCAGAAGGCGGATTTTTTGTGTCGGAAATTCTTAAGTAGGATGTTTTAGAATCTCCTTATTTAAATGGATTGGGACGCCTCTTCATTTAAATAAAGAAATTGTAAATCACCGAACCATATGTTTATGAGACCTTACTTACATAAATTTGGACGCTTCTTTATGTAAGTAATGTGTTATAAATAAGTGGGCTTAATTGTAGCCGATACAACTCCTTAACCACAACCTTAGACGAATCAGAGTGAACACCACTATATTAGAAATCCCGAATTCTCTTAGACACACCGTAAGTAGTTAACATCAACTGAACTTCGGGACGAAGTTCTCCTTAAGGGGTAGAGACTGTAACAATTCGCAATTTCAGGTTAACTTTTATTCCCAAAAATTTTACTATTCACTTTTTACTATTTACTTTTTACTATTCACTTTTCACTATTCATCTCAGAAATTTTTATTTCATATTCTCGTAAGTTAAACTATTTTAACAATAATCCGAGAGTTTGACGCTCGTCGGATCATTTCTGCAAAAATCACAAAGCCGTGTCCGAGATTTACTTTTAGGTTTAAACGTCCTTCCAGCATCCCGATATATCCATAAAACATTATAAACAATAGAAATATGATTTTCTCTCATTTTAGGACAATTCCAAAAGTTTCGGAATTTTACGTTTTTCAGTTCAGCGTTTTACGCGAATTACGCGTTTTAGACCCGTGTTTCCAGTTTTTAGCAGGGTTTTAGCACCCGATAGAACCTACTACTCATTTTATATTTTATTATGGACTATATTGACATGTTTAACAATACTTTCAAATTTCATATTTTTACGATACCCGGTTTTACGTTTTGAGGCTTAATCATTTACGGTTAGCGATTTACGGAGTCAAAACTAGCTACATACTTAGGATAATACCATCAAAAGTCCACACCTTATTCTCCAAGTTCTTGAACCGCCACTAGGGGGGGGGGCATTCACACTTGTGGCATGATCTCATGACTTTAGCCATTAGATCAAGATTTAATTACAACTTTGTCACCAAGTTTATGTAAGTTCCTAGTAACCTTCCTAACCTCCTCATTCATAGTATAAATAGCAAGCTAATCCCTTCCATTCTCATCAATAAAAAAACGCCACAACACAATCCCTAATTCCATGATCCTTCTAGTTTTCCATAAATCAACGAAAACTTTTAAACAATTTGTTTTATAACAATTAAAACGACGTAAAACTATTCAACCCCCCTTCTAGTTTTCCACAATTGGTATCAGGAGCCACGTCTAGCAAGATTTTTAAAATATATTGTATTTTAAAACTTGTAACGATCTATGGAATCTGAAAAATATTTAGAAGGGCAATCTATGCAAAGACCACCACTATTTGAAAGTGATGGATTTTTATATTGGAAAAATAGATTCGAAACCTATGTGAAATCAAAAGATCTTGATCTTTGGCATATTATTACCTTTGGTGATTTTCCTCCTATTCAATATAATGTTGAAACTAAAATGGATGAAATTGTAGATTTTGAAAAACAAAATGATGATTTGAAAAAGAAACTAGCAAAAAATAATGAGGCTAAAATGGTTATTTATAATGCGTTACCACGTAAAGAATATGAAAGAATTTTTATGTGTAAAACCGCAAAAGAAATTTGGGATTCTTTACTAATCACTCACCAAGGTAATAGTCAAGTTAAAGATAACAAAATAGATCTTCTTGTACATCAATATGAACAATTTACGATTCCGGAAGAGGAATCAATTGATAATGCTTTTGCTAAATTTAACACCATCATCACAAGTTTAAAAGCACTTGATGAGACATTTTCTAGTAAAAATTGTGTTAGGAAATTTCTTAGGGCATTACATCCGAAATGGCGAGCTAAAGTCACGGCTATTGAAGAATCAAAGAATTTGATGACATTGTCACTAGATGAGCTTATTGGCAACTTGAAAGTCCATGAAGAAATTATAAGAGGAGATTTGGAAACGGTCAAAGTCAAGAAAGAACAAATCAAATCCATTGCTCTAAAAGCCAAAATGGAACCTTGTGACGATGATGATTCAAGTGACGAGAGTGAAGATGAAGAATATGCGATGGCCGTAAGAGAATTCAAGAAATTCTTCAAGAGACGAGGAAGATTCACTAGATCACCACGTGACGAAAGAAAGGTGTTCCAAAGAAATAGAAGTGATAATTACTTGAAAAGAAAGTGCTTTAGATGTGGAAGTCCAAATCATCTCGTTGGAGAATGTTTAAAGCCGCCGGGTTATGAAAATCAAAGCGCATTTGTTAGTGGAACATGGAGTGATAGTGATAAAGAAGAAGTGGAAAAACCAAAAGAAGAAAAGTGTTTTGTGGCAAATGCAACCGACGAAATATGCCTTGGAATTGACTTGGAGCCTGACGAATGGATCAAGGATAGTGGATGTTCGAGGCACATGACGGGGAATCGCAAGCTATTCTCTACATACAAGGCATACAATGGAGGTAACGTTATTTTCGGTAGTGACTTGCGTGGAAAAATTATTGGCAAAGGTACGATTTCTCAAGACTCACTTACTATTGAAAATGTTGAACATGTAAATAATTTAACATATAACTTACTTAGTGTAGGCCAAATATGCGATAATAAACGTAGAGTTATCTTTTCCGAAGAAGATAGCGAAATAGTTAAGAATGGAAAAATTATAGGTAGAGGTATTAGGAAAGGAGGAGTATATGTTATGAAACTAGGAAACAAACCTGAACATAGGATATGCCTAACGACCCTAGATGAAAACTCTACATTGTGGCATAGGAGATTAGGACATGCTAACATGCAACAAATACAATCTTTGGCCTCTAAGGAATTAGTTAGAAACTTGCCTAATCTAAATTATGACAAGCATTTTTGTGATGCATGCAAAATTGGAAAACAAGCTCATGCTAGTCACAAAGCTAAGAATATAGTATCCACTACTAGGTGCCTAGAATTATTACATATGGATCTCTTTGGTCCATCCGCTGTGCGGAGCTATGGAGGAAACAAATATACCTTAGTAATAGTAGATGACTACTCACGATACACGTGGACTAGGTTTTTAAGTGACAAAACCCAAGCCTTTGAAAAATTCGAAATATTTAGTAAAATGATTCAAAATAAATTAGGATGCTCAATAGTTGCCATTAGGACGGACCATGGTAGGGAATTTGATAACGAAATACAATTCGGAAAATATTGTGAGTTAAATGGAATATCTCACAATTTCTCCGCTCCTCGTACTCCTCAATCAAATGGGGTAGTAGAAAGAAAAAATAGGTCACTACAAGAAATGAGTAGAACTATGTTAAATGAACAATCCATTACACAAAAATTTTGGTGTCACGCCGTAGATACATCGACTTATATTTTAAATAGGGTATCAATTAGAAGAATTCTAGGAAAAACTCCTTATGAGTTATTAAGAGATAGAAAACCAAACTTAAGCTACTTTAGGGTATTTGGAAGTAAATGCTATATTTTAAACACTAAGGACTACCTCACTAAGTTTGATCCAAAATCATATGAAGGAATATTTTTAGGATACTCACAAAATAGTAAAGCATATATAATACTTAACAAACACTCCATGAAAGTAGAGGAATCACTAAATGTAACATTTGATGAAACACCACCACCTCCTAAAACGCTACCTTTAGAAGATGATAATTTAGTCGAAGATGAAGCCATTGAGGTTAGTAAAACAAAACCCATAGGAAATAATAATGAAGACATCCACTTAGAAAATAACGAAACTATTAATATTAAAGAATCTAGATCACATCCATTAGATAATATAATAGGACATCTTAACCAAAGAACCCTTAGGTCACAAGCCCAAGATAAAAACAACTTCTTTTGTTTCCTCTCAGCAATAGAACCTAAGAATATTAGTGAGGCTTTAAAGGATGAAAGTTGGATTATAGCTATGCAAGAAGAATTAAATCAATTTAAGGCAAATGATGTTTGGGAACTAGTCCCAAATCCAAAGGATATGACCATCATAGGAACCAAATGGGTATATAGAAATAAGTTAGACGAGAATGGAATAGTTACTAGGAATAAAGCTAGGTTAGTTGCCCAAGGTTATAATCAACAAGAAGGAATTGATTATGATGAAACTTATGCCCCCGTAGCTAGACTAGAATCAATTAGGATATTACTTGCCTATGCTTGCGCCCTAGATTTTAAGTTATTTCAAATGGATGTGAAAAGTGCATTCCTTAACGGTTTTATCAATGAGGAGGTATATGTGGCACAACCTCCAGGATTCATTGACTTCGCAAAACCTGATTATGTTTATAAGTTAAAGAAAGCTTTGTATGGACTCAAACAAGCTCCCAAAGCTTGGTATGATCGATTAAAAGCTTTTCTTATTAAACATGATTATTCCATGGGAATGGTAGATAACACTCTTTTCACTAAAAGGAAAGACCCAAATCTCATCATTGTTTAAATATATGTTGATGACATTATATTTGGATCGACTTGTCAAGACATGTGTGATGAGTTTGCCAAAATCATGCATGATGAGTTTGAGATGAGTATGATGGGTGAACTCAACTTCTTCCTAGGATTACAAACAAAACAATTAGATGATGGAATATTCTTTAACCAATCTAAGTACATTAAGGAAATGCTTAAGAAATTTGGCCTAGAAGACTCAAAACCCATGAAAACACCCATGTCTACGGAGGTAAAGCTCACAAAGGACGATGAAGGTGAGTCCGTAGATAACACCAAGTATAGAGGAATGATAGGTAGTTTACTATACTTGACGGCAAGTAGACCCGATATCATGTTTAGTGTCTGCCTTTGTGCCCGTTTTCAAGAGGATCCCAAAACCTCTCACCTAGAAGCGGTTAAGCGTATCTTCCGATACGTTAAAGGCACTATACACTTAGGATTATGGTATCCTAAGGAATCCGGCATAGAAACCATTGTCTATGCGGATTCGGATCATGCGGGAGACTACGTAGATAGAAAAAGTACTAGCGGTATTTGCACGTTTATGGGATGTTGTCTAACGTCTTGGTTTTCGAAAAAGCAAACCGCTCTTGCTATCTCTACCACCGAAGCCGAGTATGTAAGCGCCGGAAAGGCATGTCAACAAGCACTATGGATGAAACAAGCTCTCGTAGACTATGGCATTAGGTTAGAAAATGTCCCCATTATGTGCGATAACAAAGGTGCGATAGATTTAAGCAAAAATCCGGTACAACACTCTAGGACTAAACACATAGAAATACGTCACCATTTTCTTAGGGATAATGTACAAAAAGGAAATATATCTATAAGGTTGCATCGGAAGACAATATTGCGGATATATTCACAAAACCCCTTAAGCGTGAATTATTCAACCACTTGCGTTTAGGATTAGGAATGATGGAACAAGTTGACTAAATTACATTGAATTAATTCTAAGTTATACTTGCATGAAAATTTATTTTTCTTTCATTCCATCTTCTCTGAGTCTAGGAATCTATTTCGCACAAAACTTAAGATTGAGAAGATTTATTTTCTTTGCATAAATTTAAAAAAAAAAAAAAAAAAAAAAAAAAAAACTCAATCAATTCTCTCTAATCTTTATTCTCACAATCTAGGAATCACATGAAAATCATTTTCATTGCATTGTTGACTAATTCTAAAAACATTGTATTTCAAAATCATGCATAAACTCTCACATAAATTGTCAAGGTATATAATCTAATATATGTCTTTGACATTCATGATCGAGCAAAAATTGAATCAAGGAGATCATTTGGATTGTTTCTTAGGATCGTTATTTCTTTTTGCTTCTAGGTGTCGAAACAATCACAACTCCACATTTGTTGCATATAGACACTCACTAGGACAAATTCACTAGTAATGGTGTCATCTTGATCCATCATTAGTCTTTCACTCACTAATTGCCCTTGCCTTTAATTCAAGATAGGTGCCTTAGGAAGCTTAAGTGTGCTTGCATTTACTTACCTCCTATTGCTTATTATGTGTTGATTATTTGCTCTTGTGCCTATGTGTTTTTGCATGATATCTAATGTTAGATTAGATGCTATATTGCCTAAAGGAATTGAACTTGCTTGAATCCAAGTCCAAAAACACAACCTTTCTGCAAATTTTCTGCCAAAAACCCAATTCTGGCAATCTGGAAATCACCAGATGGGCGGCCCCCTTAATTATGTAAGGCGGCCCCCTTAATTTTAAGGGGACCGCCCCCTAATTAAGGGGACCGGCCATCTGATGGACGGGTTTACAGAATCTTTTCTGCTTTTTAGCCCACTTCAACCTACATTTCCCATTTTTCACCAACACATTTTGTCCTAATCCTCCAAACAAACCTTATCCATCCTTAAACACACAAATCCTACACTATAAATATCCCCAATCCTCAAAACTCTCCACTCATTCCATCATGAACTCTCCAAACAAACCAAAATCAAAAGCCTCAAGGCTAGCAAGGATGACGGAAAAACCCGTTTGGCGAAGAAAAAGCCCTCGAAACAAATCCATCACCATTAATGAAGTTGGAAGTCATTCCACACCCCCAACTTCTTACTTCCCAAACTTTGCATCAAACCAACAAGGTCATTCATTTGATCCTCTCTACAAACCATACAACATTGGTCAAACATCTTCCTTCAAACCAAACTACACATCCCAACCTCCAACCACTTATAATGATCCATACAAGTTTGATCAACCATCAAACTACAATTCCAACTACACA
Organism: Artemisia argyi; assembly: GCA_030686995.1. NCBI lineage: Eukaryota > Viridiplantae > Streptophyta > Magnoliopsida > Asterales > Asteraceae > Artemisia > Artemisia argyi. Next base: position 132,589 of record JARVZY010002677.1, on the reverse strand, counting down.
AACCCAACTCTTCCATACCAAACCTATGATCCCCTCCACATTGCCACGGAAAAACAAAAATTCCGTGATGAAATTAACCAAATCCATGATCTTAGTGATCTCCTTGCTATGCATCTTGCACAACGCAACAAAGGGCAACCCCCATCATCACCCTATGCTAATTGCCTTCCCCACTCTCTCAACTTGGATCAAGTTACTAACCACACTCACTTTTGCCCTTGTTGCATATTCCTTCAAAAACAAATCCTCTACTTGAGTGAAGATATTTCTTGGATTGAATATCTTCTCACTCGTAATCATCCTATACCACCCTTAACACGATACAACATCGTGAGATCCACCTCTTCCGCTCCATACAACACCCCATATCTACCTCAATCAAACATCTAAGCTACATGCTTATGTTTTCCTTCAAGCAAATAAAACAAATCAACCATGGGTTGCAAGCAAGTCCAAGTGCTCTCTTAGGCAATATAGGACTATATCTTTTATTTTGTTTTATTGTAATCAATATGCTACAAGCATATTGAATGTTGTTATGCTAATTATTTCTATCATGCTTGAATGAATCTATTTTTATTTGCATAATTGTTGTTTTTGCATATATATGTGTGTTGTTCTCTTCAAAATATTTTTGTAGCCAAGATTCCAATTGCTCGTTCCCTTTGTGCTCTCAAACGAGGGGGAGCATACATCAAGGGGGAGTTCTCTACCCGTTTAAACTTCTTTCACGAAGATTATTCGGCCTAACCTTTTTGATTTTACAAAAAGGGGGAGAAGAGAAATGGTAAACTCTATAATACTTATCTAATAACAAGTTTTAAATCTTTTGAGTTTAAGGTTTTGTAATAATCAAAAAGGGGGAGATTGTTGACATAAATAATGCCTAAAAAAACATTATTAAGTTTTTATCAATATCTCTATGTTTTGATCATTACAAAATATAACCTCAAAGAACTAAAACTTATGACATAAACAAGTATTTGGTGATTAATATTTCTCTTTACATCCAAATCACTTAAGGTATGAATAAACAAAGTGTTTAGTGCAATGTATGATCAAAGGGGTATTTAATTAACTAATACAAAGTTTATTTAATTATATAATCTTATTATATATTTTTGAAAAACACTTTTGGTAATAAGGAAAAATGTTTTAATCATACTCAATATATGATTTCAAATATTTAACCAAAATCAGTTAGTTTTTCACCAAATAAACTTTCCCCACTAAAAGACAAAGTTTCTGGCCGTTTCAGCTGGGCGGCCCCCTTAATTATAAAGGGCGGTCCCCTTAAAATTAAGGGGACCGGCCATGATTTAAGGGGACCAGCCACGCTCCTCTGTCAGAAACTTTTGCCTATAAATACCACCTTAAACCTGGATTTTTTCCCCACCTTTTACACTCCAGAACTTTCTGTTCTAGATCTCCATTTCCAATCTATAAATCCTTTGATCATACATTCTTAAATCTTTGTTTCAAAGTGATCCATACATAATCCATTCAAGTGCAAGAGAAGAATACTTCTATCCCTCAAGACAAGAAGTATTACAACAAGTTGTGATCTCCACATCTAAGTTGTTTGAGCATCATCATTGATTATTATTTCATAGTGTGATTAGTTGTGAATATTTGTTAGAGAATAGTTGTGAAAAAGATAAGTTAGGAAGAAGATTGGTGTGTAGAAGAATTGGTGTGTAGAAGTATTGGTGTGTAGAAGAATTGGTGTGTAGAAGATTGGTGTGTAGATTAATGGTGTGTAGAAGATAGGTGTGAAAGAAGTGGTGTGATTAAGTAGTGAATTGGTGTGTAGTAGTTGTGATCTAGGTGTGAAGATATTGTGGTGTGTAAATTGGTGTGTAAGGTTTTCTCCGCCATAAGGGAGCTTGTTGATATAGTGAAGAAAACTCTCGAGTTAGGTGCTCGGGGAGTGGAGTAGGGCAAGGAAGGTGCCTTGTAGCCGAACCACTATAAATCGCTTGTCTCTCGGTTTGATCTTTCCATCTTTTACTTATTTCATTACTTACATAATTATTGCTTCATAGTATATATACTTAGTGTTGTTCATATTGTGTATAACTAGATTTCATATACCATCGAATCTATATTTTATAAATCAACGAAAACTTTTAAACAATTTGTTTTATAACAATTAAAACGACGTAAAACTATTCAACCCCCCTTCTAGTTTTCCACAACATTTATACTTGATTGTGTTATACTTGATTACGTTATACATACTTGTTACACTATACTTGCTTAATTTAAATACAAGATTCGTATTTACATGCATACATAATACTCTATTCTGTCAGAGAGGTATTGGTAGTACTCATGGGAAGATGCCCCCTACCCTTGTGTCTATACTTGACCTTGGATGACCTAGTACTATTTGGGAAGATGCCCCCGCCCTTGTGTCTATTCTTGACCTTGGGTGAATATAATCTGGTGCATTGTATAAACTAACTTTTAGCAGTGGGTTGTGGATACACAGGTTGCAAGTCTCTTATGGCGGGACTTGCAACTGAGTGGATTCTCAATGCCTTTGCTATGTGAACATTCTTTATAGGCTTTTCAACTGTTTTAAGACAAACTCTATGAACTCACCAACCATTGTGTTGACACTTTAGCATGTTTATCTCAGGTTAGTAAGGCGATAGCTAGTGCGTGGAATTTAGAGTCAAGCTGCATATTCTGAAGACTTACGCTTTTATCATTTACCATTCAAAACATTTTGTATACATTTATGTATCATACTTTGGAATCTCATGTTTGTAACTTTGAATTCATTAATCGAATGGTAACTTTTCAAAACGTCTCATTTAGAGTTCGTTTTCTATAACTTGTACTTTGTATTAGGAAGTAGCACCTCTATGACACAGTCTTCCGCTGCGGTATTTTGGGGGTGTTACAGATTGGTACCAGAGCCTTGGTTATAGAGAACTAGGTTGCATTTAGTGCCTAGACTATAACTGCTATATACGTTGAGACCTTCCTCTTTATTTGCCTTACACACAATACATACACATATGCTTTTTGGTTAGAGGTTTGCTTAGTTCCACGCTATTAGATGATGTGACTTTAGTATTATAAGGAGCCCCAGAGATTAGTTGAGTCATTAAAAACATGGAACTCAGTAATAACTAATTATTTAACTTGATCTCGTGACAGTTCTTGTTTGATGAGACACAAGATTTGAGTTAAATAATATTATTGCTTAGCTTTAGGGATTTGATGACTTGATTATCCTACTATCGGCCTCAGAAGGCGGATTTTTTGTGTCAGAAATTCTTAAGTAGGATGTTTTAGAATCTCCTTATTTAAATGGATTGGGACGCCTCTTCATTTAAATAAAGAAATTGTAAATCACCGAACCATATGTTTATGAGACCTTACTTACATAAATTTGGACGCTTCTTTATGTAAGTAATGTGTTATAAATAAGTGGGCTTAATTGTAGCCGATACAACTCCTTAACCACAACCTTAGACGAATCAGAGTGAACACCACTATATTAGAAATCCCGAATTCTCTTAGACACACCGTAAGTAGTTAACATCAACTGAACTTCGGGACGAAGTTCTCCTTAAGGGGTAGAGACTGTAACAATTCGCAATTTCAGGTTAACTTTTATTCCCAAAAATTTTACTATTCACTTTTTACTATTCACTTTTCACTATTCATCTCAGAAATTTTTATTTCATATTCTCGTAAGTTAAACTATTTTAACAATAATCCGAGAGTTTGACGCTCGTCGGATCATTTCTGCAAAAATCACAAAGCCGTGTCCGAGATTTACTTTTAGGTTTAAACGTCCTTCCAGCATCCCGATATATCCATAAAACATTATAAACAATAGAAATATGATTTTCTCTCATTTTAGGACAATTCCAAAAGATTCGGAATTTTATGTTTTTCAGTTCAGCGTTTTACGCGAACTACGCGTTTTAGACCCGTGTTTCCAGTTTTTAGCAGGGTTTTAGCACCCGATAGAACCTACTACTCATTTTATATTTTATTATGGACTATATTGACATGTTTAACAATACTTTCAAATTTCATATTTTTACGATACCCGGTTTTACGTTTTGAGGCTTAATCATTTACGGTTAGCGATTTACGGAGTCAAAACTAGCTACATACTTAGGATAATACCATCAAAAGTCCACACCTTATTCTCCAAGTTCATGAACCGCCACTAGGGGGGGGGGCATTCACACTTGTGGCATGATCTCATGACTTTAGCCATTAGATCAAGATTTAATTACAACTTTGTCACCAAGTTTATGTAAGTTCCTAGTAACCTTCCTAACCTCCTCATTCATAGTATAAATAGCAAGCTAATCCCTTCCATTCTCATCAATAAAAAAACGCCACAACACAATCCCTAACTCCATGATCCTTTGATCTTCAAACTACAAGTTACACTACAAAGTTCAAGGTCTTAGTATTCTCTACCTAGTTCTTAAGTTTGTTTGGTGATTCCATGGTTGAATTAGGAGCTACACAAGGTGATTAGGGGCTGAAGTTAAATGGTTTTCACAAGGTTTATATCAAGTCTATCAATGGTTACAAGAGTTATGGTGAAGGGTTTACAAGCATAGGTTTAGTGTCCTAGTTCATATTTGACTTCCTTTCTTAAGTGAAAGCCAAAAGTTGTAAGAAACCCTTATACACTTTCTTGCTCAATATCATTTTCATGCTCTTTGTGTTCTTTTCATGCTATATATGTTCTTGTTATTGTGTTCATGATGTTTAAAAATGGATAAAACGAGTATTGGTATACATATGTTAACTTATGACAAGCAAACAAGCAAACTAGTGATTTTTATGGAAAACTACGACCACAATAGTATAACTTTGATATTTGACACTTACTTACTGTTAAAGAGGACTTAACAAGGAAAACATAGCAATTTGAATCACCCAAAACGAGTACACGAGTCAAAAGTTATGACCATTTGAAGTTAGCGAAACCAAAACGGCAAAACTGCCTAAATAGCATTCTGATCAAATTTTGATTTTGAAAGTACCACTTCTGGTCCGATTCATCAAAAAGTTAAAACACGAAAGTTGTCCGGAACGACGTTTTCGTTCAGGAGTTATTAAGCTCGAGCCCTGAAAACGCTTTCCGAGTGATAATTTCTTCAAATTCTTAACAGCCCATTTTTAGACCAAAGTCACTATATTATAGTTATGAATTACTAAGACCAAGAGGTCTAATGACCTAAAGCCAAGACCACAACCATGGCTAAAGCCTAGGTTGAGTCTCAAGACCATGGTAACAATGACCAAGGTCACGGCAAAGCCACGGCTAAAGACCATATAACTTTTAAAGATCAAAACTTATATATATGTTATCAAATACTACAATAGTAGGGAGCCTCATGTGAGGAGTTCACTAAGTAAGCCGTCGAGACGAGTTGTGGATTTACGAATTAAAGTGTCCTGGCTCCTCGAACGTTTACTCCATGACTTCTGAATTATGTCGGCCTGAACGGTAGTAAGAGATGTACAACCTATACATGTTTCATAAACAACTTATATTCAACGACTTACACTATATACTAAGTACTACATCATGAACATTATGCAAGACATATATAGGCAATTCTTCGTATTCTTAGACGTTACTCCAAACCTAAGTCGCAACGTTCTATTATAGGCTGCTCTTAGAGACTTTCGCGATTCGACTACCACTTTCATTTCTCATTACATAGACTTAAGGTGAGTCATAGCCCCTACTCTTTTTATACTTGTTATAACTCTTTGGGGGAGATACATGCTCAACTACTTGCTTACTTGTACAAATACTCTTAAACATTTATACTTGATTGTGTTATACTTGATTGCGTTATACATACTTGTTACACTATACTTGCTTAATTTAAATACAAGATTCGTATTTACATGCATACATAATACTCTATTCTGTCAGAGAGGTATTGGTAGTACTCATGGGAAGATGCCCCATACCCTTGTGTCTATACTTGACCTTGGATGACGTAGTACTATTTGGGAAGATGCCCCCGCCCTTGTGTCTATTCTTGACCTTGGGTGAATATAATCTGGTGCATTGTATAAACTAACTTTTAGCAGTGGGTTGTGGACACACAGGTTGCAAGTCTCTTATGGCGGGACTTGCAACTGAGTGGATTCTCAATGCCTTTGCTATGTGAACATTCTTTATAGGCTTTTCAACTGTTTTAAGACAAACTCTATGAACTCACCAACCATTGTGTTGACACTTTAGCATGTTTATCTCAGGTTAGTAAGGCGATAGCTAGTGCGTGGAACTTAGAGTCAAGCTGCATATTCTGAAGACTTACGCTTTTATCATTTACCATTCAAAACATTTTGTATACATTTATGTATCATACTTTGGAATCTCATGTTTGTAACTTTGAATTCATTAATCGAATGGTAACTTTTCAAAACGTCTCATTTAGAGTTCGTTTTCTATAACTTGTACTTTGTATTATGAAGTAGCACCCCTATGACACAGTCTTCCGCTGCGGTAGTTTGGGGGTGTTACAAGTACTTTACCCATGAGTCCCAATCGTCCCAAAACAATATGTACAAGGATATGACTCGACTTAGCAACCATGTAATTAATTAGATAATTAACTTAGGGTTTAACAAATAACAATAATGCAATAAAGATGAGTGCATACACGGAAGGCTAAGGCGATTTGGGTGTACATTTAAGTGGGGTGTAACAAATTCTTCCTTTAAGTAAGATGCTTATAGTTAGAAACGAAAAGATAGGTTCGGAGGGGTGTACTAGGGGTTTCGTGTACTAAAAATGAGTACAACGCTAATGGCGTGGGAAAAATTCATTGACTTAACTAGCCAAGTAATATGACTTAAATGGTCAAGTAATTATGATACGGGTTTAACACAAGGGTGATCTTAATGCCTCTTATCATGTAGTAAATCCTACTACACGAATGTAGTCTTACTAGCGGTCTCGGAATGCATCACTAACGCAAGTTCTAGAATCTAAATGCTACCGGTACACTCATAAGCACTAATAGTGAATGTTTTTCCTATCAAATCTAAAGGCAAACCTCACATATTTGGGTGGAAAATTTTTCTGAATGGTACGGTTTTGTGCTAGTCATACAATCTCCTATCCATGAGACGCTTGCTATGGCTAAAGTTTCACTCCTAAATGTTGTAAAAAAATTTTAATTTGGCGCTAAAATTACACTAACAAGTATTTGTCATAGTTTTATTACACATCTACCCTTAAACAAACAAACTCAAGCGAAAGTGTATCTGTAAGGTATCATCATTTTACCCTCCCCTTACACTTAGGATGAACATTGTCCCCAATGTTCAAGTAAAGAATGTAAAAGTGAAATAAGTAAAAAGAATGAAATCAAATACTCCCCTGATTCGCTCGGTATGGATAATAGGGTGGCCAGGTTAGATCTTCCTCCAAGAAAATGAACAATCAAAGCTTCCCTTCAAGAAAAATAATCATCTTCTTGTCATACATAACCTGTTAAACCTGAGAAAACAGACAAGAAAATCTTGCATAAAATCGGCGGCAATCTACATATGCTAATAAATCCTAGAAAACAAAATAAGATATAATGCTTGTGGAATGATGTTTGCTGATTTCCTGGAGATTATAAAACTAATAATTCAACAAAAACTTTAAGACTCCGTTAGAAAAACAAAACTGGTAAAATTTCCAGATTTTTACACGTTGTAAACTTGTGACGCCGTCAGAAGTGACCTTCAGAAATTCTTATGTTAAGTTTCCGGAAAATTTCTAGAAAAACTTCGTCCTACTTCATGGAAAATCCTGCAAAACTTCATTATGACTCGATACAAGCATTTGACTCTAACAAATATGAATATACATGTTCACTTAATATTGTGGAGAATTATGATTGGTTTTGTTTCTTAAAAAACATATTTGGGGTTTCCCCTTACACTTATCTTTTGCAAAAATACCTTTGGGTGAAGTTAAGACTAGCTAAACAACAAAGTAAAGTATTTCCACTATTTTAGTTTTGAAACATGATCTACCAACAATAAAAATAAAGCATGCATACGGAAGCAAATAATAAACAAACAAAATAAAAATCACATAAAACATGGGTTGCCTCCCAAGAAGCGTTTTTCTTTATTTACGAGTCTTATAGCTAGACTCAAGGTCATGGGTTACTACGTGACCTCATCGTTGGTTTCACTCTCTAGGTCGTCTCCTATGCCAGTTTTATATTCCGGACCTAATTGCAAGCATTCTTTGTAGAAACCAAGCATCCTATTCATCACATACTCTACTCCTCTACGTCTATCCTCATCATTCCTATAGTAAGCTGCTTGTTTGTGTTCTTTTTCTATATTAGAAAGGAGGCGGTATTGCTCAATCTTATAGGGCATTTGGTAGGCAATCTCATCATTCTCTTCCTTGAACCTAACTATCCCTAAAGTCGGATCATAACTCATCTTAGTGGTCTCCACAAATGGTTTTTCGAATATTACCTGGCTTAGGCAATCATCTATCACCGGACGAGTATCTTCAACTATCATAAAATCGATCTCATAGGTGAAATTACCTATAATCACATGCAATCCTTTCACTCTCCCTACAAAATTACTTATCAAATTCTTATTGGGCATCATCCTATAACCAAGTTGTTTCTTCATCACCCAATTATAATAAGTCCTAGTCATGATGTTTATAGGAGATCTAGGATCGATATAAGCTTTCCATATATGCATATGCCCGATATTGCATGGTATGTTGATGTTAGAGGGGTCTCCCATTTTGATAAGGGGTGTGCCAAGGATGTATGGTGTCTCAGGGCCATCGAATAAATCCTTATGGTATTCCCGTTCTTCCTTGGTGGGCAACTTATCAAAGTGATTTTCTATAGTCTCTACTTCCTCTAACTCCTCTCCCTTATTAACCTCAACTTCCCTAATTTCATCCCTAGTCTCGGTTTCTATTTCAACTTCATCTTTGTCACTTTCTTCTATATTCTTATCTATTGGCTTAATGGTGACAACATTGACAAAGTGGATATGTTTGGATGATGAGGGGTCCTTAATTTGGATTCCATTATTGGCATCCCTAGTGTCCTTCCTAGGTGTAGTTAACCCTTGGTTGTTGAGGGCTTTCAACAAGTTGTCTATCTTGTTGGTCATCTTCGTTTGTTGTTGGTTGAATTCGGTTTCAAACCTAGCTATGCGAGCTTCTTGAGATGCCATGAACTTAGACATCAATCCTTCAAGATTGTTGGTACTACCATAATTGTTAGAAGGATTGTTGTTGAAAGTACGGTTGGAGGGTGGACTGTTTGGTTGGTAACGATTAGGCGGATTGGAAGAATTAGCTTGATTTTGTTTCCACCTAAGGTTTGGGTGATTTTTCCAAGAGGGGTTGTAGGAATCACCGTAAGGGTTTGGCTCGGGTTTGAAAGTGTACCACTTATCTCCCGCTTCGTCGCTACGCGAGAATGCGTAGTCCGCAAAAGCTGCTCCGGGGAGTTCCACACAATCACGAGTGTCATGGGGACCTCTACATAATTTCCATGAAGAAATGATTTTGTTCACTTGGCTTGAAGGCTTAGGAGCTTCGTAAGATTTCATGAGAAACTTGACTTGGTCCTCAAGTTCCATGATCCTACGGTCGGGAGTGCTAGAGTTGTTCGAAGGCAAAGATATTGCCTTGACCATTTTGTTCAAATCACGGGGATCATTCCAACTTTCGTTGTCATAGAGAGCAAGATCTTCTATGAGTTCCCATGATTGTTCCACACTTAGATCACGTAGCTTACCACCGGCCGATTGGTCAATGGCTCGCCTTTTGGAGAGATCGATATGGTCATAAAAGATTTGGACTTGGAGCCAAAGATCTATGCCATGATGAGGGACTTTTTGGAGTAAGTCCTTGAAACGAGTCCATGCTTCATAAAGGGTTTCATTTTGACGTTGTTGGAACATCAAGATGTCATTTCTAAGCTTAGTAGTTCTCCCCGGTAGGAAAAATTGAGCAAGGAAACGAGTGGTGAGATCATCCCATGAGGTGATGGATCCCGTGGGTAAACGTTCAAGCCATTGACTAGCTTGATCACGTAGAGAGAATTGGAATAGGCGTAATCGGGTTGACTCTCTAGTTGTAACATCAAGGTCTATATAATCTATGATTTTAAGGAAGTCCTTGAGATGTTGATTTGGATCTTCGGAACGAAGTCCATGGAATGCACATCCGCTTTGCACCAACCGGATGGTGTCGGATCGCAAGGGAGTCACATTGGCTCCGGTGAGCTCAATGGTGTTTCGGTAGCCTTGGTGGCTAGGTCGGGAATACTCTCCTAAGGTTCGGGGCCTAAGAGGTTCTAGTGGTGGGTTTTGTTGTGGTGGGATGACGGGTTCAATGATGTTACCATCTTCCATGATGTCGGATAGTGAAGAGTTACGAACAAAAACACGAAGAAATAAGATAGACTAAAGAGAACCTAAAAATAAAAATAAAATCTTACTAGAAAGGAATCTAGCAAGTAGACCTAATAAAAAGAGATTCTAACTTAGACAATAACTATTCCCCGGGCTGCGGCGCCAAAAACTTGATGTGTAGGGATTGCACCAGGCTTTACCTCTTGAGGGATCTCGAGAAGCTTACAACCCCCACCAGGCAGAGTACCTGATCGATGTAGTATAGTATAATGACAAGTACCGGGGGATTGATCGTTCTGCTAGGAATAGTGTCGCTAGGATTAGAAGACCTAAAGACTAGGTCTAGAGATGAGGGATGATTCTTTTTGTATTTTTATATTTTTTAGAAAGCAAGTAAAAATCTCGGGTTTGAAGGAGTTGGGCGGAATTAGTTGCTAATCAACTAACCCAATACTAAGATGCAATCAAAATAAAATACTAAAAATGAAAGTAAACTATATTAAACTAGAGTTGTGAGCAATATGTAGGAGAATTGTGTTTACTTAGATTTCATTACTCCCTAGATATCTTTTACACGTTAATTACTTGTTATAGTTGCGTGGATGACGGATTGTATTCCTTAATACCATTCATGGGGTGGCGTACTTACTTCCCCAATCCTATGAGCGCCTACTTCTCTCCTATGTCGAGCCGGCTAAGAAGCTCCTAACATGGGATCATTAGTACACATCGGTTCATGTTTCCTAAGACGTTTAAGCATGTTATACAATGGAGATCTGCCAGTTTTCTTAAGCCTAACATTGAAATCATTCATCCAATACAACCATAAACAAGTAATCAACACATAATTAACATCTAGGTTTCATTAGATCTAAGCAAACACAAGATAGATCTAGCCTAGCATGTTGGAATCAAGACAAGCATAAGATATTTTCAAACAACACATAGACATATTGAATGAATTAAGAGAAGACTTATCTCAACTGAACATGAAAGGATTCAAGGGGTGAAAACCCTTGAAAATACTGAAAAATATGACCTAGGGTTTACAAAGTTCGGCCCTAGTTTTCTCCGCACAAGTTCCTACTTAATGAATGAAAAATAGAAAACTATATATAGAGTTTGATAGGTGACGGCCTCAAGAACAAATGTCTGACGCCGTCATCTCGCCGCCAAATAGTTTCTCGGACTGCCTAGATCTGGGTCTGACGCCGTCATGTATTCACCTTGTGCAGGCCGTCACCAATTTTAGTCTTGACGCCCTTGTTGTGACGTCGTCAGGTTTGCACTGGGTCGTCATGGATTTTACTCTTGACGCCATCATGATCTTCCTCTTGATGCCGTCAGGTACTGTTCTTAGCATGGAAAATTAAGTCTTTGCCGTTTTCTTCACTTTTATGCTCCAAAAACGTCCGAATTGCTTCCTTTTCCAGAATTCACTCCCAAAGTACCTAAAATCACAAAAGGAACGATTTAGGGTTATATTTGATCAAATAAATTCAATTTCGGGCTTAAATGACCCCCTAAAAGTGGTTCATTTTTCGCCTCATCACTCTGTCTTCCATGTCATCCATAAAAGACATAAAATCATTCTCCTCTGCGTTCAACTGAAACCCTGCCTCATTCTTTTGTGCTAGCAGCAGCGCTTTCTGCAAGTACGCTGGGTCTCTTTTGTTCGGCCTAGTAGGACAGTTCCTTGCCATATGACCTACACCCTGACAGTTGAAACACTTTACCGGATAACCCTGATTCACATTTCCCAGATTCCCAACAACTGGAGCTGCAACATTCCTAATCTGATTACCCATTGCCTGATTACCAACATTCTGACCCCTCTGATTTCCAGCAAACTGACCCATCTGATTCCCTGCATACTGACCATACTGATTCCCTGCATATTGACCTGCATTCTGATTCCCTGCATACTGACCTACATTCTGCATATTCTGATTACCCATATGAAATCTAGTAGCATATCCCTGCTGATTCGCATAAACTCCAACCATTTGGCCTTCGTTGCCCATATTGAAACTCGGCTGAGCAATCTGCCTGTTGCGAGTGTTTGATGAAATCCTTTGGTTGTTGTTTGTTGGTGTAGAATAACGTCCTTGGAATGCCTTTGTCAGAAAAGCAAACGCTTGGGTCAATGCTGCAATAGTTTCATCATTTTCAGTGAATTCTGGTTCTTGGAATTGTGGGTATTGCTGTTGTGGAATAACATGTTGTTGTTGTTGTGGGTAGAACTGTTGTTGGTAGACCGGTGTTGGTTGTTGAATGCATGATGGTTGCATGTAGTTGTGAGTGGAGGATGATGATGGTTGTTGTGTGTTCACTGGTAACGGTGTTGGTGTAGTAGCAATTAATGCGAGAGGATCATGATTCTTTGCCAATCTTTCTTTCCTTACTTCATTAGCCTCAGCTTGGTTTTGTTTCAGAAAGTCATAGAGTTGATCATAATTCACCTTATGTAAATCCTTTGTTTGGTTGACAATTGTAACATAACGACCCCATTCTTCTCGAAGGTTATTGATGTATTTGATGTTTGTTGCAATTTTTCGTGGTGTCAACTTGTTTCTGATTAACTCATTCATTAAAGTGCAAAACCTTGTGTAGTAGGATTCAATCTGTTCACCTTTAGTGGATGTGAAGTTCTCCCATTCAGTTAGAAATTTGTTCTCAACGTCTTGTTGGCCAATCTCTGTTCCATGACATATCCTTCTAACGCGTTCCCACATAGCATAAGCAGTTTCACAGCTATCGACCGCAGCAAAGATCTCCCGTGGTAATCCAAGTTGGATTAAATGCATTGCCATGTCATCAGCGGCGATCTGCTTCTTGTCTTCATCTGTGTAATCTGCTTCTGTTTGGTCACGCATGAATGGTAGAGTAGGAGGTGTTGTATTTGGATTACCTTCAACTTGAATTTGTCTTGGCTTAAATGTCCTTCTTCTCGGTCTCACTGTCATTTTGACAGCAAATTCGTCGAAAACGGAGTTACGGTTCAAAAGTTATGGCCATTTGAAGTTTGGTTGTCAAAAGTCAAATTCTTATGCGTAAACCCTCAACTTATGCGTAAACAGTGAATCTTACGCTTAACTTAGAATCTTATGGTTAACTTCAAATCTTACGCGTAAGAAAATTTATGCGTAAACTTTAGGTTATGCGTAAAAATGAAGGTTATGCGTAAACAGATGTTTATGCGTAAGCTTGGATTTTTACGCGTAAACTTAGAGTTTATGCGTAAGAATGTTACGTGTAAGGTTTTTTTCAACCAAACTGATCTCTCAAACTTGTCTAAGCTTGAAAGATATCACGTGTCGAAGTATTTCACTAACTTGTCCAAGCTAGGAAAGTACTGAGTAATCACTGATCGTTGAAGAAAACTTTTGCATAGGAACTTTTGCGTAAGAACTTATGCGTAGAATCCAACTTTTGTGTAGAAACAGACTTAAGCGTAGGATCTTATGCGTAGGATCTCAACTTATGCGTAGGATTCCAACCTTTTGCGTAGAAAAAGGGTTTTCTGCTTAAACTTAAGCGTAGAAAGTGATGTTATGCGTAGAAAAGGGGTTTTTTGCTAAAACTCACGCGTAAAAGTACCAAAAAGTACAATTTCCAGCTAAGAACTTGGTAGTGCTTATCCTTTTTACGCGTAAGATGACCCAAACGGCTAAAAATCCGATTTTTTTCAACCAAAAACACTTTTTCCATTTGTTTCTTTTGATCAAATCTTTCCCAAAACACTTATAATCACTAAAACTTCAATAAAAACAACAATTTTAACACTAAAACTCGTAAAAATCAAAGCTTTTTAAAGAAAAAGTCCACGTTTATAAGAAAAAAGCAACTTTTTAACAAAAACTTGATAAAAACGATTTCCACACACTCCTAAATCATTGTTAGGCGATTGATACCACTTGTAAGACCTTAAATCTATCAACTTTAACACAAATATGACAAGTATTTGAAGTAAAGATGGTGGCTTGATATGATATATGTGTGGCGTATAAGATGTAAAAGAGAGTAATAAGATGAAGAGAACTTTTATTGAAAACACACACAAGCACACACCTCAAATGACTCATTTGAGGTGTTTATATAGTACATGAGATGATGCCCAAAAGGCTTTTCTATGGGCTTGGGCTTGGACTTGGATTACATTCATATAAAATGCTTACATGACATAACACTTAACATATTAGATTTACTAAGCCCATAGCCCAAACACTATATCTAACTCACGACATACAAAGTTCTTATAATGAGAATGACTATCACTTTTCTATTACATATTTTTAATTCTAACAGTCATCATAATCCAAAATAATAATAATAATAATAATAATAATAATAATAATTTACATTTTATAACAGGTAAACAATTATTAATATAATAATAATAAAACAATTAATCATAATAACAACAATAATAATAATAATGAAATAATAATAAAAATAATAAATAATAATAATAATAATAAATTAATAAAACAACAACAATAAATTATTTAATATAATAATAGTAATAAAAGTAAATAATAATAATAATAATAATAATAATAATAATAATAATAATAATAATAATAATAATAATATTGGAGCACGTGTTGCTCCACATATTTTTAGTAGGATTGGTTTTGCTATAGCTAGAGGTGTGGGGGCTCAGCTAGTATCTCGGCTCCCCACTAATTTCTTGTAAAATCCTATTTCCTCACTCAATGTAATTGAAGCTACTGAATTACAATTACAACAAAAACCAAACATTCTATGTAATGTAATCTGAATTACAATTCCTTTCAATTAGCAAACCAAACAAATTATGTAATGTAATCGCATTACAATTACGTCCAATTACACCAAATAACAACAAACCAAACGCCCCCTTAGTGTTAGTATTTAACTCCCCATAGTTTAGTTGGCTTCGAATCAGTGTTTGCAAAAAAAGGTAAAAGAGTAAATAAATAGATAAATTAAAAAAAAATCACGTCCTTTAAAGTGGTTAAACACTCTTGAGCGGGCTGATGAGTTACTAAGCATGCATATTACTTTTTATATATTGTTTTTGAGATGAAATGTATAAGATGTTCTACATTATTAGTTATTAGGGTTGTGTAACAGTAATTAAGGTTCTGCATTACGTAAATTACATTGGGAATTTTGATTTTGATACACATATACAGAGTCGTATAGGAGGGTGTGTTCCACCGTACATGGCCTCAAAATATATACCATTTTATATAGTTGTGGCGTCAAAATCATTTTTTACATCAAAATGTCGACGACACATGAAATTTTATTTGAAATACTTGTTAAACTTTACTTCACGTGGGCGATAATAATAATAATAATAATAATAATAATAATAATAATAATAATAATAAACATCATAAAAGTTAAAGCATATTATTAAAATGTATTTTTAATCACCATGTTTAGTTATTATATAAACAATTTTGCATAGGGCCTCCAACCCTCCGTTAGCTCAGCTATTACACTGCACTATTAGAGAATAGATATGGCCCAAGCTTAAGTTTGGGTCTATTAGGGTTTCATAATCTATTTGTCTCTATATATATATATATATATATATATATATATATATTGTACCAATAAACATATAACCTAAGGGGTTTTATCAATCTAACTTAATATTAGAGGAGGTCTGATCTTCAGCCCTAGGTGGGCTATGTTGAGCCATCAAACCACCACCATTTATCTCTTTTCCCAAAAAATAGAAAAAAAATGTCTATGCTTTGCTTTTATTTTTGTTTCTTTGCCTTTATTGCTGCTGCAGATAAAAATTTGTCTCCGCTTGCTCAGATGTTTTCATCAACAAATATGTTATTTGCTTTTGCTCGTGCTTTTATTTGCTTTTGCTGCTGCTTGAAGAATTGCTCCGCTTGCTATGAATTTTTTCATCAAAAAATGTTAGGAATATAAATATCCCTATTGAAGACTCGGTCACCACAAGAATGTAATAGCATTGATATAGCTCGTAGTTACATATTAATATTTAGTTAGTTAGTTAGTAATTGTAAATAGTATTCGTGGAGTGGGTTGGGTCTTTACCCACTGTCATCTCACTCCACAGCCCGTTTCATGGGGCATTATTATGTAAGTGTATATATACCTTCTTCCCTCTAAGGGAGAGGGTTGGTTGTTTCAATACATACACAACTAGTGTGTTTTTCTCTTTCAAGAAACTACCCTCTCTCTCTTTCTCTCTCTAACTTGTTAACCATGTTTATCATCTACTTCCATATTCCAAGACCTCCTAACTCACCACATAATTCAACATATCACGAATTCACAATCCTACAATTGGTATCAGAACCATGGTTTCATCCTAGGATTGTTGGTGCTCGAATTTGTGAAGTGGTTTTGTGTTCTTATTTTGGTTCGAATAGTTGGTGTAGTATTTCTCTAGTTTGATCTCATTTTGTGACTTGTAAAGTGATATTGATGTACTTTCATGTTCTATGATGTTCTAGGATAGTAGTCTTTCACTTGGATAAGTTGTATCATTCACGGAATTGATTTTTGAAGCAATTTGAGGCTAATTTCTTTCTAGCGAGTTGAGTCTCTGTTAGGATCATATTTTATTTATAGAAAGTGTCGGTCATTAATATTATGTAATAGGTTGCATTAGAATATAATTATGATGAAGTTTTAATAATGTTTTCATGTTTTTATAAAGTCTAAGGGCTAGTTATGTAATATGATCAAAGATATGTGAAGCCATAGACTACAAGTATAAATACTCATGTAAGGCCTCATTTTGAGGTTGGTTCTCTTAGTAATAACTAGGCTTATTATTTTCACACACTAGAGTTCCCTCCCACTCTCTCTCTCTACTTACTTTCTCTCTCTAGATTTGGGCATGATTCATAAGTGATTAAGGTTGTTCTATGGTCCTACAAGTGGTATCAATCGCCTAGGGATAATTTTAGGTTATTTTAGATCGTTTTTTGGGTGAAAAATCAGATTTTTGGAGATTCTGGTACTGTTCATCGGCGTTCTATCGAGTTAGCCTAGTTTTATCGAGTTAGGTTAGCGAGTTAGGATTGTCTTTCGAGTTAGACCATCTGTTTTATCGAGTTAGGTTTGTTTATTTATTGAGTTAGGTTTGTATCGAGGTATGCAGTTGGCGAGTTAGCCAATCATTAGCGAGTTAGCTAATACCTTATCGTTTATCGAGTAAGGTTCTTTGTGTTTAACACCTAGGGGAAACTATACTCAATTTATTTCTAGTTACCGAGTTAGAAGTTTATCGAGTTAGTAACTACAAACCTTATCGAGTTAGAAACTGCAAACCTTACCAAGTTACCATGTCTTTACCGAGTTAAGCACTTCAAAGCTGTTTACCGAGTTAGCAGTTTTACCAAGTTAGCAGTTTTACCGAGTTAGAAAATATTGTTGCTTACCGAGTTAGCAGATTGTTTTATCGAGTTAGTAAACCAAAACAAAGCCTTACCTAGTAAAAAAAAAAATGGCGAGAAAAGTTGAGTAAAATTTAATTTTTACAAGAGACTAAACATTCAATTTTTATGCGAGATTCAAATTTTGGTATAACGTTGAAAATTTTGGCCCGAAATTCAAATTTTTTGGCCAAAATTCAAATTTTTCCTGTAAAATTTGGCGTAAAAATTTTGAAAACTCAAAATTTTCTGGTAACCTTAGAATTGCATTTCATAGTGATTTTCAAATTTTGGGAAAGAAAATATTTCAAATTCAATTTTCGGAGGGAAAATACGAAATCACTAAAATCAACCGAGAACGAATTTTCAACTTCACCAAAACCATCTAATCTACAAAAACAACCTTTGTTATCTTTCAAAAGATCCTCAGAACAACGTTTCACTTTGAATACAAATCATGGCAACTCAACAAGACATTCATGCTGCCGGTGCGGAAAATCGACCTCCAATGCTTGAAAAAGGTGGATATCTTCTATGGACAAGCCACATGCTTCGTTACATCAAAACAAAGACTGATGGTAAACTAATGATCAAATCTATTGAAAATGGTCCATTTAAGCCAAGACAAATTCAAGTTGAGGGCAATCTGAATGACACACCTCCTACTCAACCATTCATGCGTGACCAAACTGAAGAAGATTACACAGATGCAGACAGGAAGCAGATCGCCGCTGATGATATGGCAATGCATTTAATCCAACTTGGATTACCACGTGAGATCTTTGCTGCGGTCGACAGCTGTCAAACCGCTCATGATATGTGGGAACGTGTTAGAAGGATATGTCATGGTACAGAGATTGGACAACAAGACGTTGAGAACAAACTTCTAACTGAATAGGAGAACTTTACATCCACTAAAGGTGAACAGATTGGATCATACTACACAAGGTTTTGCACTTTGATGAATGAGTTAATCAGAAACAAGTTGACACCACGAACAATTGCAACAAACATCAAATTCATCAATAACCTTCTAGAAAAAAGGGGTCGTTATGTTACAATTGTCAACCAAAAAAAGGATTTACATAAGGTGAATTATGATCAACTCTATGATTTTCTAAAGCAAAACCAAGCTGAGGCTAATGAAGTAAGGAAAGAAAGATTGGCAAAGAATCATGATCCTCTCGCATTAATTGCTACTACACCAACACCGTTTTCAGTGAACACACAACAACCATCATCATCTTCCACTCACAACTACATGCAACCATCATGCATTCAACAACCAACACCGGTCTACCAACAACAGTTCTACCCACAACAACAACATGTTATTCAACAACAACAATACCCACAGTTCCAAGAACCAGAATTCACTGACAATGATGAAGCTACTGCAGCCTTGACACAAGCGTTTGCTTTTCTGACAAAGGCATTCCAAGGACGTTATTCTACACCAACTAACAACAACCAAAGGATTTCATCGAACACTCGCAACAAGCAGATTGCTCAGCCGAGTTTCAATATGGGCAATGGAGGCCAAATGGTTGGACTTTATGGGAATCAGTAGGGATATGCCACTGGATTTCATATGGGTAATCAGAATATGCAGAATGCAGGTCAGTATGCAGGGAATCAGAATGCAGGTCAGTATGCAGGGAATCAGTATGGTCAGTATGCAGGGAATCAGATTGGTCAGTTTGTTGGAAATCAGAGGGGTCAGAATGTTGGTAATCAGGCAATGGGTAATCAGAATAGGAATGTTGCAGCTCCAGTTGTTGGGAATCTAGGAAATGTGAATCAGGGTAATCCGGTAAAGTGTTTCAACTGCCAGGGTGTAGGTCATATGGCAAGGAACTGTCCTACTAAGCCGAACAAAAGAGACCCAGTGTACTTGCAGAAAGCATTGCTGTTGGCACAAAAGAATGAAGCAGGGTTTCAGTTGAATGCAGAGGAGAATGATTTTATGGCTCTTATGGATGACATGGAAGACAGAGAGGATATCGATGCGAACTGCATATTCATGGCGAATCTTCAGGAAGCTAAGTATGACATGGATTCTGACACACTTCCTGTTTATGACACCAATGCACCATCTAATGTATCCAACTTCAACATATGTCACAATAATGATATATTTGATATGTCTCCTCATAAGGAACAACATTCTGAGAAGCTAGCATCTACTTATGATACATACCTGGACACGCCAAGTAGTAGTAATACTCCTTCAGCAACTCCAGATGTGAATTATAATGGAGGCTTCGTTTCACAGCATGCTGAGAATGATGAGGAAACACGTGCTTTGTTTGAATCATTATTGAATAATTGTCGTATTGTAATTGAGAATACGAAAAAGATCAATCGTGATGTTAAGGCCGCGAATGTTAAATTGACCACTGAGCTTGAGAGTTACAAGGAAAACGTTAAAGCTTTTGAGTTTCATAACAAAAGATTGTCTGAATTAGAAACTGGTTATCAAAATTCCGTTTCAAGGGAAAAACTTTTGCAAATCAAGTTTGATACACTTGATGTTAATTCTTTCAAGAAGATAAAAGCTTTAAACGCGGAAATTTTTGATTTGCAAAACCAACTCTCTAAACAAAAATCAGCTTATTCCAATCTTGAAAAAGAAAGGGATAAGTTGAAAAAGGAATTTGCAAAGAAAGAAGATAAGCTTTTGGAAGAAATTGTAGAGTCAGAACACATGATTGCACATTTAGAAGAATTAGTGGTTAAGTCGGGTCAGTCAAGTCAAACAATGAAAATGATTTCAAATCAAACTAATCCGATTTACCATATGAAACATAAAATGGCTCTTGGTAACAACACCCCTTGTAATCTCAAGAAAGCTCGGGAAGAACAGAATGTTTTACCAAACATGATCCTCCCGTCGTTCGGGATTCTGTGCAAACGATGAAACTTGTCGAAGAGAGCATAACTAAAATGAAACAAAAGGATTTGAAACCCATTGATTACAACAAATTGAACAAACTTTCGGGAATTAATTTAGTTCCACAAACAGAACCAACTGTGTTTTCCATAAAACGACCATTCGCGAAATTCTTTTCTAAAAAGATAGTTGTTTCCAAATCTCTTTCATAAATGGAACAAATGTCTTATAAAAACACTTTTAATACAAGTGAGGCTAGAGACATTCTTGATGACGTTAAAAAGAGAATTCAAGTACTTCAAAATATTGTTAAATCTAAAACTACTATCAGCATTAAAGACTGGCATTCTAGTTTTCATATCGAACAGAAAAAGGTGTTTGAAAACGAGTTCACATGATCGGGCTTAATGTATTATGAGAACAAATTAAAGATGATCAGTGGTTCAACTTGTTACTTTGGTGTTCTCATTTCATGTGTACGTCACGAGCTGATTTGGTATATGTAATATAACTGGAATGCAATTGGTAAGATGAAGATGTTGATATTCGGTTCCCCAAATGGACAATCTTGAAGGAGGTCGAGTCTACAGTCTGTTCTACATTTTCCGCTACGTGTTATAAGACTAAATACGACATGCATTTAACTATCAAAAGACTTTTTTCATATTCAGGGCATTCATCAGAAAGGTTGTCAGTTTTGGGGAGAGCACTAATTAGGGGAGAGTGAAAAGCCAGAATTAATCCCTAATTAGATTTGCTCACATGGTTCTTCAGCAAGCAAAGTGATAGCAGTTGAGAAGAGTCAGGAAGCTGAAAGATGTAATGAAGTTTGAAGACCACTCTCGGAACTGCTGCATCAAGTGTTTCACCGTTTATGAAGATCTATGATATAATGTTTCAACCATTGGTTTAAAGAATACTTTCAGCCTGTTCAAGTGTTGTATATCCTATATTCTGCTGATGCACAAATATCTGCTGATACAACCCATACTCCTGCATCAGCCTATTCAAGTGTTGTATCTCATATATTCTGCTGATGCACAAATATCTGCTGATACAACCCATACTCCTTCATCAACCACAATGGTTCAAGAAGTACCATCTGTTAGTACTTCTCCAACAACTCATGAAACTATATCTTTGGTCTTTTATCAAGGTTTTGAAGAACAAATTCTTGGAATTCAAGTTCCTGAGATCGATGATGAAACCCTCCTCCACAATCTTACTCCAGACCCAAGTTCTAGAGAATCATCTTCACAAAGGGTCATTCGATCCAATTCTCATCAGCTCAATCAATCGTTTGGTTATATCAGTAAGTGGTCAAAGGCTCATCCATTGGAGAACGTGATTAGCAATCCTTCTCGACACCATATGGTGCTTCTTTGATGCACATGGAAATCCAATGCAATTCGGCAAAAAACAATCTTATTGAACTCTTATCTATCTAAGGAAGAATTAAGGAGGTAATTCTTCATGTATCCTTTGTAAATATATAAAATCATAAAAACACAAAAAGATTTTTAATTTCATAAAACTTTTATAAAAACAAATACAAAAATATAAAAATTTCAAAAAGAAAGTTCAAAACTAGAAAATTTTCAAAAATCAAAAAAATATTCTTCTCACGACATGTCTCTCGTGTAATCAATATTATGTACGTCCCTAGAAATGTCATTCAATAATGACACGGAAACTTACATATGCTTGAGCGAGAGTTCTTTTATGTTTTTCAAAATAATGTTTTCTAAAACATGTCGTTTCTTAAAATCTTCTTTAAATATGGTTTGCAGTTATTTCAGACTGTAACCCGGATTTAAAATTATGGCTTGCTATTACTTCAGATAGCAACCCGTTTTTTAAAATGAGGAAAACACGTCGCCAAAAAGACGGTTGTTCCTAGCAACAGGTGCCGTTCATCCGAGCGTGAATTACTTTACATTCATGCACCCTCGATCTGAACTCAAATTTTGACAAAATTTTTCACTCAATCAATGACATCAATTATTTCAGTTTTAACATCGTGATTTCTCAAAATTTTATGTATCATCAAAACTCTCCACTTTGTACATAATAAGCAACAATGCATATTGTGATGGTGGTTATGTGTCAGTATGAGAACATTTCAAAGAGTTTTTCGCTAAAACTTCAAATCTTTTGTAAACTCATCAATTCTGACACATAACAACCTCCCTCACTGATTGAGGGGGAGCAAGAAAAAGGTTCCTTTTATCAGAAAATATTAAAACTGACCGCATTTCTCTACCAAACGTTATCTAACTTATTTACATCAATTGAGATCCAAAATATCGAAAGGTTTGAAATTTTTGATCGGGGGAGAGAATGTGATTTAAATATGAAATCTGATAATCAAACGTGATCTTTTGGATTCAATAATAGGCTCCCACATATGTGCTAAACTCTTTCGAATATCGATGCACATATTGAGGGGGAGCAAAAGGCGTTTGTGGAAAAATATCTAAGACCGGCCATTTACCTTTATGCACGGAGTTATAAGGATGGTTAAGATTAGGTATGAGTTACCATGATCCACCAGAACCGAAAGGATCTTCCCAGGGACAATCCTCTAGATAGATTTGAAGTCCTTAGAAATGATCGAAAAAAGGGAAGAGTGCCGAATGAGATAGAGCTAGGACTGGAACAAACCTAACAAGGTTCTAGTGATGAAGTCTCGGTAAGCACTGAAGGGGTTGAAGAATAAAAAATAAATGAAATGAGAAAGGGTGAAAAGAAATAGCCCTCCATATATTCAACCTTAGGGCTGAAACTGGGTTCAACTCATATGCTACTAGTGGTTATCAAGGTAACACTGGTATTGAAGACAAGATGTCATGGAACCAGTGACGCACTACACTAACCTTCCTAGCCACTCAAGTTCTCTTAAAAGGACTTGTTTCATTCTCACATGGAACCCTGCATAATGTATCGACCGCTCATTGCGAGCCATGTTGATACGAAAACAGGAGACATCTCTCCAGTCTCCGGGAGCGGACCAAAACGCACTATTGAGTCTAGAGCTAAGAGATCATCCATAAATCTCATTAGGACACAATTCCAATATGCTTACTGTTTCATACACCATGAAAAATAAGAATATATATTTAGAGTCCTACGCATTATCCTTGCGGTATTGCCAGAACATCTGAGTGATATGCAATTATTCACAATGATGATGGAAATCCTTCTAGAGCGAACATCTTTCAAGCACTTGGTAGGTGACATGTGAGATCCGGCTTGGATCAATGATCAAGTGACAACTGGAAAACAACAATGGGGCGATTCAATCTTGAATCAAACTTGTTCCAGGATATGGATTGACGGATGCTTTTGTAAAACCTTTCAATGTGCTTACCAACTATCTTTCAAGCACATTGATTGGGTATTCTTTCTTAAACAAAAGTACTTTTGATGGAAATGTGATTCAAATTACAAAACTCTCGTCGTGTCTAAAAAAGTTTATTAAGTGACACACGAGTGATTTATATAAATCAATTTCTCATCAATCAGTGAATATCAATTCACCGATTCACTCTATCGTGCTGTTTGCTTTGAGACATTCCGGTAAGAGAACATGCTTAGTATGATGATTCCGAAGTGGATTCTTTGGAAGATTCATTACTACAAGCTGGAAATTCCTGTCAAGGAGAGTCTTCTTTTAAAGAGATTCTACCTGATCACAGGTCATTTTTTCACAAAACCGAAGGGTAGTACGTCCTCACAGAACGAATGACAAAGCTATATTCGTTCTCTATCTTTATTGCTAACTGTTTTATTTCAGGAACATATAAAGATGGCAATGGTGATACCCAACTCCAGCTGAATCGTGTCATTCCATACCTCATGCTCACACTGCCAACTCATTATGAATGAAGATCATTAATGACGAGAGACTTGCAACAATGAAAGTTGAAGAGACTAACAACAAAGTTTCCACAACTCTGATGAAAAGTCTCCTAATCCAGAAGAATGTGAGCATGATGGTTCAAAAGTCACTATTCCACATGAAGGCGATACAACAAAGGATGAGCTTGGAGATTTACGGTGGCTGATGATCTCAATGAAAGCTCAAAGATCACACATACCAAAGGATCCTCAAATCACAAGATCATTGCTTGAAGTACAAAGTGTGCTGAACATGAAGAATCAATACTACGAGCTACAAGATCACAAGAATGCTTGAAGACAAAGATCTTAATCTTCAAAGGTGACCTCGCTTAGGGGGAGATTGTTAGGAATACAAATATTCCTATTGAAGACTCGGTCACCACAAGAATGTAATAGCATTGATATAGCTCGTAGTTACATATTAATATTTAGTTAGTTAGTTAGTAATTGTAAATAGTATTCGTAGAGTGGGTCGGGTCTTTACCCACTGTCATCTCACTCCACAACCCATTTCACGGGGCATTATTATGTAAGTGTATATATACCCTATTTCCACTAAAGGAGAGGGTTGGTTGTTTCAACACACACATAACTAGTGTGTTTTTCTCTCTCAAGAAACTACCCTCTCTCTCTCTTTCTCTCTCTAACTTGTTAACCATGTTTATCATCTACTTCCATCTTCCATGACCTCCTAACTCACCACATAATTCAACATATCACGAATTCACAATCCTACAAAAAATTATGTCATTAGCCTGAGATTTCGCGATTTCAATGCCCGGACTGTGAGCGAGTATTAAAGAATAGATATGACCCAAATCCGGGTTTGGGTCCATTAAGGTTTCATAATCTATTTGTCTCTATATAGTTCACACTCTATCGATAAATCTTAAACAAGATTGATTTAAAAAAAGGAGATGAATATGCATGATTTGTCTTGATTATTCCTTGTGCGTGTCAAAATGGCAACATAAACCAATATTTAACATCGTATACCAAAAATAATACTCTCTCCTCCAAAAATTATAGTCATCATTTTTGTTTTAAGATGTCTCAAAATATTAGCCATCTTGTGTCAATCAATTAAAAGAAAGTTTATTAAGTGAGGATAATACTTTTTTTAAACCCTCTGTTTTTTGTTAATGAACAATAATTTTATGGCAGAGTTAGTATAACATAAGATTATGATTCGTTTAATGTGCGGTTGTTAGACTATGATGTTTTAGAAAATATTAAAATAACTTCTTGTGTATCATATATAACTTATACTAAAATAACTTAGGCTGCTGACAGTAAGGAGGTCGACCTACTCGGTTGAGTAGGTCGAAGTCGGTCGTCATTGTTGTGGAAAGCCGGTCGCGACCGAATAGAGGGAGGAAAAAAAAGATGAAAGTCAATCCTGCGACCGAATGATATTTCCAAATCACTTCACTTTTTGATCCGTCTGAACTTTAAAAGTTGTAGCCGTTGGAGATTAAAAAAAATAAAAAAAAATGTACCATTTGAGAAAGAGCTGTTTGGCGAAAAAAAAAGATTTAAAATTTACCTTATATATACACAACATAAAGACACTCCAATTCACACAATCTCATTTCAAACATTCTATATATTTTTTCATACCATGAATTCTTTCGAGATATTTTTTGCCGATTCATCTTCGGATGATGGAAATGAAGTTAGCAACGGTTTTATGATCCATTAAGAGCGCATGAGGAATCGTTGAAATTTACCAGGGAGATATTCGACAAAACAACTCATCTTAACCTCAAATCCGATTTAGTGGAAGACATTTGGCAGCATCATAATCCAAACTAGTTTAGTCGTTTTATTTTCATAATATTTTAATGTTATTTGAATTTTATTGTAATGTTTTTATTTTATTTGAATTAATATGTAACGTTTTAATTATAAATGAAATTTGAGTTTGTGTTAAAAATGTTAAAAAAAAAGGAACTTGGTCGCCCTTACTGAGACATCGAATCGCCTGCAGGTCGTTAGATAGAGAAGGCTGACGTGAAAGAAAAAAAAAAAAAAAAGATTGGGTCGCCTTAATGTGGGTACCCTTTGGAGGTGTTACTTTCTTCTTTTATTGCCACTTAGTGAGTAGGCCCATCCATTATTGCTATTATTGGGGAGGCTCACAAAAATTACCCTCTCTTTAATAAATGACTTATATAGACAAGGGCTCACACCACCGGACATCACTTAATTTAGGGGAGGTTATTTGCACACCAAATAAATTGATAGTGATACCACAATTATGCACATGATATGTTGTAACAAGTGCATTAGGAGTGTAATATTATGGTGTCCCCATCAATTTATTATGTGTGCAAATCACCTCCCTTAATTTAGTAAACTAAGCCTTAGGGTGTGTTTATTTTTTTCCTTAGCTAACAGTCTATTTGGATCCTACATCTATATGAGGCTTTTAATTGAGAGGACACTATAATATAAGCCTTATGGATATAGACCAGCTAAGGGAAATAATAAGTTCCATTTAAAAAAGAAATACTATTAAATTAATATATCCCACTATTTCTTCTCCATAACTAAAAAAAAAAAAAAAAAAAAAAAAAAAAAAAAAAAAAAAAAAAAAACCTTTAATCATGTTGTTCGCAAGACATCATAAAAAAAATAAATAAAATAAAATAAAAAACCTTAATCCGTAACTTAGACGTTTGGTTTGTTACTATGAATTACAATAGGTATGGGTGTTGGTGTAGGGTGTAATTGTAATGGAAGGTATGATAAACAGGGACAAAGCCAAGGGGGTGCCCGCGGGTGCACGTGCACCCCATAGATATTTTCGATATAGTGTTAATTTTTGAAAAACTTATCGATTTTTCTTAAATGTATCTTAAATGCATCCGGTGCATTAAAATGTGTCTCTAGTATTATTTAATTCGTATACTTACAAATAAAAAAATAAATATAAAATTTTGTAAAATCCCAAAAATGAAACAAGTTTAATAAATTAAAGCATAAAAGACCATGAAATAGTCTTTTTAATGGAATAAGTTTATTAATTATCCTAACAATTTACAAAATCCAAAATTGAACCAACACCACAAAGATGAAAAAAGGTTCATAAGTCGTAACATATATTTTTCATTTGTTTATTATGTCTTTTAAAGTTTTCATGTTTTGATTGGTTGTATGAAATCTTGACTAATTTGTTGGTTTCGTATAGTCTATCATCATCAATAAGGGCTTAGGGCAATAAGAATAAGTGAATAACTATGCAATTTCTATTAAAACAAATAAGGATAACAAGTTTAAGTGATAGTCAACAATATATTAGAATATGAATAGTATCCCAATTGTATTGTCATGGGGCATTTAATTATTGTCGTATTTACAATATATATGAAAAGTAGTGCTTAAATGAAGTTGGTTTTAGTCTTTTCTATTGCTACGGCTATGGTTGAAAGATGTTTTTCTAAAATGAAGCTCATAAAAACTGATTTGCGTAATCAGATGTGTGATGATTATTTTAACGGCACTTTAACTTGTGTTATAGAGAAAGAATAACTTATTAATATTAAAAATGGGGGTGCACATAAGTGTTTTTTTGCTATGAGAGATCGTAGAATCACTAATTAGAAGGTAATATGTTCATTTATTTATCGTTTTAATGAAATTTTCTTTTTCATCCACTTTTTAAGTCTATTATATTACGGTTAAAAAAAATTTGTGCACCCGGTCATATTTCTTTCTGGCTCCGTCCCTGATGATAAAACCACCCACACATATAAAGTATGAGGAAAACTTCACATTTGGGTATTCTCAATCAATTGTGATAGGCTCTATAACCACTCAAATAACATTAATGACTTTTAAAATCATAGATTTATATATATACACTCCAACCAAACGGCCCTTAATCTAACCATAATATCACGTTAACGCTTGTTGTCCAAAGAAATAGGTCCCATTTGCTTTTAAATTATTGGAGATCACTAAGATTGTTGACTTATCAGCAAATGAGACTTTGAAATTTAGAGTTGTAAATTAAGACTTTACAATTTGGACTTATCGTTCAATTCCCGCTTTCCAGTTTTATTACGTCTGCTTATACCATTTTCGTCAAACTACTTAAAAAAACACTTTACAATTATAAAATTATGAAGTTTATAGAACGAAACTATTTTTAACCAACTTTGAACTTGTTTATTAATGCTTTATAAGTTACTATTTTTTTTAGTATATCCACTCTTGAAATATATAAACGAGTACCTGTGTATAACAACGAGATTTTATAACAGCAGATATTTTTAATGATAAAAAAAGTTTATAAGTTATAAACGAAAAATAATAATATTTTAAGAAATTGAGGATTAAACATAATGTTTTAAAACCCGATTCGCCCAGGGCGGTTCAAACAATTGAACCGTTCCGGTAAAAAAAACGGGTCAAATTAAACCGGGTGAACCTGTTGGGTTGGGTTGAAAAAAACAGGTCAAATTAATCCGGGCCAACCCGCCGGGTTTGAAAAGACCCAGCTCAACCCGGTTTTCGATATGTATTAATAGTATTTAAATACTTTCAAGCTTTGCATACGTTTACCAGAAATAATATAAAGACTTCCTAAAATATTTTATGTTTTTCTTACATTTGACTATTTTTAACATTTCACATTTCACTTTAACTGTTTCACTTTATAGATAGTATAGATATTGGCACCTCTATACTTTTTATTTTTTATTATTACTTTTTATATAAATTTATTTTTATTATAAAACTGCAAAACTGAAAATAAAATAAAATAAATATAAGGTTTGATAAATTAAAAAGGGGTGGTCATCACTGTTGTGTACAGCAGATAAGTTATCTGCAGTAAGCACAATATTTTTTTAATATTTACATTTTTACCCTTTAATATATTAAATTATACATGCTATACCCTTAGCTATAGTACAACAGCAGATAAGTACCCTGTTGTTTTACAGCAGGAATACTTAAGCCAATTAAAAATATTAACAAATAGAAAATAAAGAAAAAAAAAAGTAAAAAATTGACTGAAAGTGGCTCAGAGGTGTCACTAACCACTAAGAGGGTTTGGTATAGTGACTAAATGTCACGCCATTTCCAACATGGAACATAAAGTGGTGATGCCACTTCTCAGCCACCACACAACTAATGTTTGCCAGAATCAAAGTAGCCACTTAAGCGGCGAGGATGAGGGGGAAAAAATTACCAAACCAAGTAAACACTCTTGGTTCAAGACTTGGTTACCTTTTGCATGAATTTTCCATTTTGATCATGCTCAAGAGACCAAGTCTTTGATAAAGGATGTTTTTTTTTGCTTAGTTTGGTATATATATATATATATATATATATATATATATATATATATATATATATATATATATATATATATATATATATATATATCCCCTATATATATTAGCAATACCTGCCAAGTCACTAATGCCACTTGGCCAAAAAGAAATTAATCCCATTGCCACGTTTAATCCACGTAAGCAAAACACGCGCCTTGCACACATCTCGCTCTTATCTTCTGATTCAAAACACACACTCTTCAAAATTTCAACCCAGTCAAACCTAAAATCACGCCTCCAATCACGCAATACTAAATCAAATCCATAAACACAGACGTCCGATCAATCAATTCCATCATGATGTGTGTTTTAAATGGCACATATACGAACCCTAATTTCACCCTGTTGAGATCGACTCATCACTTAATAAAGAACCCTAATTTCAGATAATACTTAATCGATGGCTTGACTGACCTAATAATGAAGAACTATCATCTCATGAAGTAAGGTACAAATTGTTGATTCAATATCTTGTGGCATTAGTCATCTTTGCAGTTTTAATTAAAATAAATATGTCTTACAGATAAAACCTATGGTAAATTCTTTATACATGATAGGTGTTTGATGAGATATTTTAGAAGAATTTTGGTTCTTATTTGATGTATTGATATGCTATATTGAATCATATGATATGTTTATTTTAATAGGTAACAAGCATGTTTTCCTGTTTGGTATCCATAGAAGCAACAAGACGAATAATAACAAGGGTAATAAAGTCACTATTGATTCATCCACTCCGAGTCAATATGCCTGATATGCAATTTGTCATGAAGCTAACTAAGACAAGTTTTTGTAAGGCCGACTCCAATTTACAATTTGTCTTAGTATATACCTTACACTATATGTTTTCACGGGGTCATTTAATAAATCTTATGATGTGCTTAATGCAGAGTCGCAACAAATGGTTCAAAAAGGGGCCCCGGGCATGTGCCACGACACATTCACGGTCGTATCTTTGACTGCTCAATCATCAGTTACTTCACATGTAAGTCAATGTTATTGAAATATGTATAATGCCATTTCAGGATCGATAGCTCAGTCATGTGCCACGATGCATGTAATAATGAATAAGGACCACTTAAAAACACATCATTAGGACACATTGATTATGATCTTCTAAAAGCATGGGCTATAAGTCCAACATAAGCTCCTTAAATTTTGTAATATTAAATTAACTCCAAAATGATTAAGCCCACCAATCGGATGTAACAACAATCTTCAAGCTTTAATTTAAGTGTAAACCTCCTTTAAATGTACATGATAGATATTCAGATGTGAAAATTTTGAACCTTGGCCGCCCATCGGGCGGGTCATGAAGCTAAAGTCACTATTGATTCATCCACTCCGAGTCAATATGCCTGATATGCTTGACACGTTGAAATGTGTACGCAAATAAACTTTCATTTTGCGGTTGTATTGATATCATAATGTAGCCTTTCCTGCTGCGTAAAGTCACTATTGATTCATCCACTCTGTGTCAATGTTCAAAACGTTATTCCTCTGGTCATACCATTAAATAATACATGTATGTTATGGGTATTCCTTTCACATGGATGATGAAATGCTTATATGCGTTAGAAATAAGTAAGTTAGAAATAAGCTTTATACTAACAGGTTCCCTACTACACAATCTCAATCCCGGAATTGGATAAATATCTCTTTCATGTATATAAACTTGAAGATAGCATTGACATGAATAACTTAACACATTGTATTTCAATAGGCAAGCAAATTGTTTTGCTTTTATAGAAATTATGTTTGTTTAAATGAAAAAAATTATGACCGTAGATGGGTAGAGCCAAACAATAAGCCATGTTTGATCCTCATGCACTATTGGGCAAGTTATTGCATATATGTCTTCTAAAGCGACTAAAATAATAAAAGTTGTGGGTTGTTTGATTGAAAGATAAACTATAATCATAGGATCAAGGGTTAGTTTATGTGAGCCACCTAAGAACAGAGCACCATATGTGAGTACTTGCTTATTCTAATCCTATTTTGTTACAATATTCTCAGATATCAAAAACATATACATAAGAATAAAAAAAAGGCAGCAAAGATACTTAATCATCATAAGCAAGATATCACATGAAGCTCGCCCGCCCATCGGGCATTCATCGGACACATTGATTTTCCATTTTTTTTATCATCTTATTCTATATATCTGTTTCATTGAATCATTAACTATTCTGATTGTCCAGGCTTTAGGTGTACGGTCAATTACATTGGATAAGTAATTAACATTAAGTGTACTTAACAAAACAATAGTAAAGATTATTTGTGATTTTAAAAAACACAATGTCATGGTAACTTGCTCTTTACTCTATACATGCGACTACTCCGAAACTGGTTATCCAAAGTTAATTATTTTGAGCATTGGATAAGTAATTAACATTATCTGGACTTAACAAAACAATAGTAAAGATTATTTGTGATTTTAAAAAACACAATGTCATGGTAACTTGCTCTTTAATCTATACATGCTTAATGTGTGTTATTGAATTATTTATATACATGCTATACACATACAGGTTTGCAATGCATTGATAAAAAGGAACGAAAATGGATGAAGGTGACCAGATTTTGAGAAAGAGCATTGTGATTTTAATAAACACAATGTCATGGTAACTTGCTCTTTACTCTATACATGCCACTACTCCGAAACTGGTTATCCAAAGTTTATTATTTTGAGCATTGGATAAGTAATTAACATTAACTGGACTTACCAAAACAATAGTAAAGATTATTTGTGATTTTAAAAAACACAATGTCATGGTAACTTGCTCTTTAATCTATACATGCTTAATGTGTGTTATTGAATTATTTATATACATGCTATACACATACAGGTTTGCAATGCGTTGAGAAAAAGGAATGAAAATGGATGAAGGTGAGCAGATTTTGAGAAAGAGCATTGTCTTTCATCAGTTCCATAAGCCTGTTCAAGGTAATTTATGTGATCATAAATGAGTTTGATATGTATGCAAGTGAAAAAATTGAGTTTTCAAAGTTTTTAAGCAATCCAAGTATCATTGATTTTAATATGATAACAGTATAACAGGTAGTAATACTATTAACTGACTGCTATCATTATCGTTATCGTTAATGTATGTTCTCAAACAAATGTATGTTATCGTTAATGTGATGTCCGTCACTAAAGCTAATAAAATGTTTTATAGAATCATTGATAACATTATTTTTAATCTAAATACAAAGTGTGATCATAAGCTTCATAAGCCTGTTCAAGGTAATTTATGTAATCATAAATGAGTTTGATATGTATGCAAGTGAACAAATTGAGTGCAATGCCCATGCTATAAATAGATAGGATGCAAGTGAACATCTGTAGAAGAGCTGTCAGTCTTGCTATAAACCTTGCCATTGCAGACACATATATCATTTATGACATTAAGTGGAATCCCCATGTTGGTTTATAAGCTATGGCACGTGATCATCGTCTTGGAAATAAAATAATATTACAAGACGTTACAAGATGATTTTTTGATCCGGCCATTTTTAGCCGTTCAGCCTCTATGATATGTTCTCCCCTTTTAGCTAATTTATTTGGCCTGACACCATTTATGTGTTTTAAATAAAACACAACCACAATCAAGTGACGTGTTAGTAAAAGATGTAGTTGATGTCTGTTTTTTGTTATTTGCCATTTTTGTAGGAGATGATATTTAGACTAATAACAAAATTGGAATTATACGTCTGTCAAATGGATTTCTAATAGCAATACTGAAATTACACACTCTTGTGAATTGCTTCTCCCTGAACTTATATGTTCTGTTAATAAATGTGCAGATGCTACTTCGTTTTGCCAATCGCTTCTTCTTGCCACTCTTTAACCGCGACAATATCTCTAATATACAGGTGACGCTTCTTGAATGTTTCTACTTTAGTTAGCTTTATCTTTAATTTTAAATATAGACCCGGTTCCTGCTACTAAGTTCCAATCCTATTCAACTTTTTCCCATTCCCAAATAGATACATTTTAGTATAAGCGGAATATATACATAAAACCAATTTAGATCATAGGAGAATAATTAGTGTTATTTTGCACAAGAACATCAGCTTATGATGTGAGTTAGATTTCACTAGCACAGTCAACTAATTAACTTTGATTACTGCAACTGATTTTACAGAAGTACCTAACTTAAATACATATTGTAACCGTAAATGAAGTTTTTTTGTGACGCTTCTTGAATGTTTCTACTTGAGTTACCTTTATCTTTAATCACTTTATACCCCTTAATCTTCGGTAACATTATCCATTGAAGGGGAGATTTAGAAAAGTCATAGGAAACAAGATCATTGTGGTATGTAGATAGTTAATTATGCGTAAGTTTTTTTTTATTAATTTATGCTAAAATGTAGTAACAACAATTGTGTTTCAGTTTATCAGCTTATCAAGTTATCAATGTAAGACATTCGGCCTGTACAATGTTTGTTTGAATTTTTTTTCAATTTTGGTGCCAAATTAGTAGCTGGTGTTACTTAGGCTATTGTAATGATTTATGCTTATGTATGCATTTTTCTAGACCAGGTATAATTAAATTAAGCATAATATGAGGTCTCTTAGCAGTTAGTATGATATGTGAGTAAACTAGGCAATATGAGCGAGTTTAACAAGCTGGTTAACTGGTTACACGGGTCCGTTTTTAGTACATTTCAAAATGGGCAGGATTGACCCACGAAATGCATGTGCTTAATAATTACGAAGATACGTCATCATCATAATAATAATGTTAATGTATAAATAAGATGGTTGTATAGGTTGCTTAAAATAGTAGGTTGTCACCGTCATTAATCTTTATGAAATTTCAAACCAGATAGAAACATGAACATCCAGTCCTAATAGTCATGTTGTGATTAAGCTACAGAAATTTTAAAATAAAGGCATCATTGTGTTGTTATGCATAACCCTGCAACAAGTTTCATTAAAGATTATGTTTTAATTTGGATTATTAGTGTTGTTTCTTAGCAAGATGCTTTTACAGGCTCACTATTTCAAGGCAATGAAATAGAAGGAACCTGATAGCACAAATAAAGTGTAACGTTCGCAGCCTATCAATATATGCTGATGTTCTTTTAATATTTGATTTATGTGACCAAGTTGCTCACACCTACTATGCCAGTCTTGGTCACACTGTCCAGATGAATATTAGACCTAGGAAATTCATTAATAGAAAAATAATAAGTTATCGATAGAAGACCAAAGCTTGAGATAATAATTAGTACTTTTAGTGTGGCCGGGAAAATTGCATGCTTAAAGATGGTCACCCATACTTGCAAAATAATGTTTAAAATATGGAGTTTCGACTCCTCTACAACATTATTTACACAGAAGCAGCCAAACTCCGTAATATTGAGTTATAATTCTCTACATATTTTAAACTATACTAGAAAGATATTTGAAGCTATACTATGTAATATTTTTATGATAAATTTGGAGTGATGATTTTGTAGCTTAAATCAAGAAGAATTGATTGATTTTATTGTAGGTAGGATGTTACTGCCTATAAAGGTGTTTGGTTGTTTCTGCCTATACTGGTGCAATTGTTTTGTAAATTTTTATTTTTCATTTTGCAGATGAATATGAGAGGGTGATAAAGGGAATTAATCCAAATACATACAAGCGTGCTTCTTCTAAAAGTTATATTAAAGCAAGACACATAAGATGGTTAATAATATACTTTTACATGCTCCAGAATTGTATGCTACCTTTTCTATTTGATTTCAGTTGGAAAAAAGCGAGGAAGAGTTGGAGAAATGCATAAACAAGCTTAATTTTTGAGTTTTACATGTTTAACCTTTTTACTTAGTTAGAGAGACTATATATCATTGTACAAAACCAACACCCCTATACATCTGTTTTATGAATGCAGAAGTGCAAATTGTGGATTTATGGGTCTTTGAATTGAAGTACAGATGTAATGATATTTCAGTACTAATATATAATGCTAGGTAAATTTTCATTAGTTTAATTCGGTTTTTATGTGATAGGAGGAGTTCTTTCAAGTGTGTTTTGGGCTATTCAGATTAGTAGTTTTGTAGTGATTTTAAAGAGTAAAAACTGAGTAAATGGGATTTAAGGGTGTTTGAGATTGCTTATCACGTTAAGCAGTTTTGAGAATGTTTGGATGTTTGGGATTGGCAAGATGGTTAGGTTAAGTATATGATTATGGAACATTTGGGGAAGAATAAATCAATTAGTGAATCAACAAGACCCATAAATACATATATATATATATATATATATATATATATATATATATATATATATATATATATATATATATATATATATATATATATATATATATATATTTGGATGAGATCAAATAAAAAAAGGATTTTTGATAAAAAGAATAAGAAGAATTTTGGACTTTTGATTTAAAATTAATAGATGAGATTAGCTTTGATCCTAACTAACTATTATGGGTGTACAAGTAATTTTATAGTCTAACTATAATCCTAACAAACTTATTTAATAAAACCCATCTTCACTTGATACCTTAATCCTTCTGACTTTTTCACAATAACTAAAGTTTAAAAAAAAATTATTATTGTTTTCGATGAAAGCCGAATTGAAGTTTCAACCGTTCGAGCTGTAAGATATTTAGCTTCAAACGTGCATAAAAAGATAATAGACTTCAAAATGGGTCAAAGATAAAATGTTTCAAAAGACGTTCCAAGTGTTCCAATGAATCAATAATCAAGTTTAACTTTGAAGTAAATTACATAGAGCTTTACATATGGTCCTTTTGGTTTATGCCAAAATATTGATTTGGTCCTAAAGTCTCAATAATTACATGAAAATAGCAACCAAACATATAAATTAAATAGGTACAGTTCTTATTCACAACAAAAGAATGATGATACTCTACTGCACATCATCAATTCAACCTTAGAGAGGTTAAAATCAAACACGACGAGCCTTCAGAAATCAAACACGAGCTACCAGACCTCCCTGACACGAAAATAGCACTCGATGTTTCACGAAAATCTAATAACCATAACGTCCTTGATCTACTCTTCATAACTATGTTTGTGTGTTGTACTATACCAACTGCTTTTGCTGCTGCAGCTTCTTGAACAAGATCGAATATAAATAGTCTCTGATGGTTTGTCAACTCCAAGGGATTCTGAGATTTCAATACAGCTCTTGGTTTCTTTTTTGTTCCTGTGAATGGTAGGCAAAAACAATGTTATTGTATACAACTCACGGTTAACAAAACAAGTGACATATGTACTTACTTCCTACCAAATCTGATACTTATTTAGCCCACTTTTTAATGCACAAAACATTGATATTTCATGCAACTCATGATTTTCAATATGTATCACACTTTTAGTGTCTTCTTATGAAAACTTGTGCATATTTAGCCCATTTTAGTTCAAAAAACAATGATTTCTTCAAATGTGTTGCATCTTTACTAATTTCAAACAAAAACTAATGCACATTTAGCCAACTTTTTAATGCACAAAACTATGTAATTTCATACAACTCACGATTATCAATATTTATCATACATTTACTAACTTCGTACGGATATTAATGAACATTTAGATCATTTTTAATTCTTAAAACAATGTTATTTCACACAACTCACGGTTAACATAACGTGTGACATATGTACTTACTTTCTACCAAATCTGATGCATATTTAGCACACTTTTTAATGCACAAAACATTTGATATTTCACGCAGCTCACGATTATCAATACGTATCACACTTTTATTGTCTTCTCATGAAAACTAATCCATATTTAGTCCGATTTAATTCAAAAAACAGTGATTTATCAAAATGTGTCGCATCTTTACTAAATTCCAAAAAAAACTAATGCACATTTAGCCTCCTTTTTAATGCACAAAACCATGTAATTTCACACAACTCGCGATTATTAATATGTTTCATACATTTACTAACTTCGTACGGATATTAATGCACATTTAGATCATTTGTAATGCTTAAAATAATGTTATTTTACACAACTCATGGTAAACAAAACGAGTGACATATGTACTTACTCCCTACCAAATCTGATGCTTATTTAGCCCACTTTTTAATGCACAAAACATTGATAGCTCACATAACTCATAATTATTCAAACATGTCACACTTTTAGTGTCTTTTTATCAAAACTAATGCATATTTAGCCCGATTTTAATTCATAAAACAATGATTTATCAAAACGCATTGCACCTTTACTAATTTCCAACAAAAAACTAATGCACATTTATCCCATTTTTATTTTTATACACCATGTCAGCAACACAAGCATTAGTATTAAGCCCAGCTAACTCAATAACTCTTCTATTAATGATCTTACAAAGAGGACCAGTGTCATACCACTTATCAAACCAAACATTACATCTCCTACTATTACCAATCTGAACATTCACAAAATTATTAATCTTATCCCTCATATTCAAAATTTGTTTCCAGCACCAAGAGTAATTTGAGTTGACTTCAACACACCAAACACTTCTACCCTTAAGAATATGCTCATTAATCCACTTGACCCAACTAAAATTATTATTACTAGCTACATTCCATAGATGCCTAGCCATAAGTGCCTCATTCCACAAATGCATAGATCTTAACCCCAAACCACCCTAACTCTTAGGTTTACAAACTTCTTTCCAAGATATACTAGCATGACCCTTAGCCGATTCCCCTATAGACCATAAAAATCCTTTACATAACTTTTCAATCTTATCATAAATAGAGATAGGTAACATGAATAGTGAAGCCCAATAAACTTGCATAGATGACAGAATAGAAGCAATAAGTTGCAATCTACCAGCAAACGACAAATTTTTATATTTCCAGTCACCTAACCTTTTCATACACACCTCAATGAAACCACAACAATCATTACTAGAAAGTCTTTTAGAAATCATAGGAACACCTAAATACCTAAATGGTAAAGAACCTTCACTAAAAGGCATAACCATTTAAATATTATTCTTAACATCATCAGGAACATTGCCAAAGAATCCATTACTTTTACTAGCACTAAGGTACAGGCCAGAACATAACGTAAACTCATCTAAACCCCTTCTAAGGACAGAAGCAGAGTGAACATCACCATGACAAAGAAGCAATAAATCACCGGCAAAACATAAACTCACCAATTCTAACTCCTTACAGTGAGTATGATACTTAAACCTATCCTCATTTCTTATTTGTCTCTTAAGCATCAGAGTCAACACCTCCATAACAAGCGTAAACAAATAAGGAGAAATAGGATTTCCTTGTCTCAATCCTCTACTCGACTTAAAGAAACCTTTAATCTTACCATTAATACACACAGAGAAAGAAGCAGTTCTCACACACATCATAATCCAATGAACCATCACACTATGAAACCCAAAGTGCTTAAGAATACTTTCTAAAAACCCCCAGTTAATAGTATCGTAAGCTTTCATAATATCAATCTTAAAGGCACATTTCCTAGTTCCACTATTCCAAGTATACACTCTCATGAATTCCTGAGCTAACAGAATATTATCACTAATTT
The DNA here is from genome assembly GCA_030686995.1 of Artemisia argyi. Classification (NCBI taxonomy): domain Eukaryota; kingdom Viridiplantae; phylum Streptophyta; class Magnoliopsida; order Asterales; family Asteraceae; genus Artemisia; species Artemisia argyi. The sequence continues at coordinate 93,077 of JARVZY010002677.1, read as the reverse complement.
GCCTCCCGGGTATAAAAGCGGACTGGTTAACATCAACTAACTCATTAAGCACAGGCTTTATCCGATTAGTAATAATCTTACTAATGATCTTATACACCACATTACAACATGATATTGGCCTATAGCCAGAAACTTTTAACGGGGTCTTAACCTTAGGAACAAGAGCAATTAAGGTAGCATTTAGTTTAGTTAGTAATTTGTCTGTACTAAAGAACTCCTTAACTGCATCAATAACATCATTACCCACAATCTTCCAACCCACTTTAAAGAACTTAGCAGAGTATCCATCCAGCCCAGCAGCTTTATTATCTTCAATACTAAACAATTCGCTTTTAATCTCATCATCACCAACAGGCTTAATCATATCAATAACAGCATTACTGGACAACTTCCTACTAAATAACACTCCAGGATCTTCAATAGGAAACACAGTATCAGAAGTACCAAGAAACTCCTGAAAATGACTGACAAATTGATTAGCAACATCAGAACCCCTAAAACAAGTACCATGCTCATTATAGACCATATCAATTCTGCTCCTACTTCTTTTACCATTAACAGCGGCATGGAAATAAGCACTGTTAGCATCGCCTTCCTTAAGCCAATGAATTTTAACTTTTTGCCTCAAAACTTGTTTGACATCATCAAGAGCACTTCTATACGCTTTATAGTAAACTATTTCTTCATCTCTAAGAATAGCATTAGAAGGATCTTTATCTAAACTACTTTGCACTCTATCCAATTCCACCTTCAATCTTTCTACCTTATCAAACACATTACCATTCTATTTATTCCACTCTCTGAGGTGCTTCTTTAAAAACTTAAGTCTTTGAACCAACATATACATCTTAAACCCCGATACAGTAACATCACACTTCTTAGCTAACAAAGGCATAAAATCAGGTTTACTAGCCATATAATTAAAAATTTTAAATGACTTCATACCCACATTGTACCCATCAGAATAGGAAACAAGAATTGGAGAATGGTCAGAAATACCATATGGAAGAAAACTAGCTTGACATGACGGAAATTTCTACACCAACTCTACATTACCCATAGCTCTATCCAACTTCTTTAATATGCCTAATTCAGGGTTTTTTTATTTTTTTGATCCATGTATAAAACAACCCATTCATCTTAATATCCTCCATACCTATATCTTCAATACATTCTCTAAATTCTTTCATACCATCTTGGTTCACCTTCCTAATATTAGAGTGTTCACTAAAGTTAAGAATAACATTGAAATCCCCAAGCATCAACCACGGAGAACCACCCACAATAGCCTTATGATTACTTAACTCTCTTCATAATTTTGATCTTGCTCTAGAATTATTCTCACCATACACATAGGACACATACATAATCTCATCATCAATAACCCTACTAACCATCATATTCATAACATGGTCAGTATATGAAATAAGCTGAACTTTAAACATTATTATCCCACCCTACAACAATTCTACAGCCCTTCTTACAAAGATTAGAATTTGATACCCACTTCCACCCAGTAAAAACGCTGCTACAAATAGAATCCACAAATTTCTTCCTTAATTGGGTCTCAATAACACCACACATACTAATATTATTATTCTTTATTAACTTTTTAATTTCTTTTTGCTTAAGAGAATTACACATCCCCTTAATATTTCAAGCAGCAATTTGTATGAACATAACAACTAAACTAAAGAAGATTGAGATGCAATATCATTTTGCACCTGGTTAACATCACAGCCAGCATCATTACTCACCATATCTTGGGCCATAAATTGAGCACTCCCATTAGTAACACTTGCAACCTCATCTTTCACAGTGCTCCTGATTACTCTTTTGAAGATTAGCAACCATATTCTCATAAACATCATCACCTACTACAGCTTTATACAACTCAATCTTCTCATTAGGCCAGGACTCCAATTCATAACAAGAGAAAACCTGCTGTGTTTTAAAGAAGAATTGTACTTCAGCCTGCATCTTTTTCATCCCCAACTCTCTAATCCTTTCAAGCTCATCTCTATACACCTCATCGTAAACTTTGGTAAATGCTTGATTCTGTGTTAAACCTTGTTCCACCATAATAGCTTTAACCATACTATCCGCCTTAACTTTAGAACTCATGTCAATATTTTGATTACTATATCCAATTTATTTCTCCAAATTATGAATCTTACTTTTCAACCCCTCAACATTCATCATATCACCTCAATATTAATTATTAATTTCTCTTTATAGTACTCTTTCCCATCATTAGACCAACTATTTCTTTCTTCTTTACTGATAAACAATCCTTTTCCACATATCTCATCAATTCTATTCTTAATAGCCTTATCAACACCATTTCCAACATCTTCATTTTCCTCAGACAATGTTGCATATCTGTTTGGTGACACAACTTGTTGAACCTTCTCATTTACACCTTTACCTTAGCTATCCTCCTCAGAATTCATAACACTCTTACCCTTGTCATTCAAATCCACCTTCTTTAAATTTTCAGAAGTACCCATATCTCTTTTCTGAACATGACCAGCCTGATTAAAACTCCTATTAAATCTATGAATCCCATATCCCCTCCTATACATACCTCCTCCTCTTCCTCTACCAGTAAATCCGCCTCTATTATAAGAATTTCAACCTCTATAATTATTTTGCCTAACACTTTATTCAACAGTTTCATTAACACCCCAAGTATTCTTAGCATTCCTCTTATTATCCACAGTTTTCCAATCACCATTATTACCAACATTTTGAGACCTATTATTACCAACTTGAACATTAGTCTCAACCTTCTTATTATCAACCTTACTAACAACGTTTTGAGCACAATTATCATTCCCATGACCAAACACTTTACATGTATCACAAATTGGAGGCTTCCAAGGATAATCAACTTGAAACTTCATTGTCTTACCTAAACTTTTATAACAGACATCAACATTCTCCACATAACCATTAGTCGCATCCACTTCAACTAAAGCCCTAGAAAAATTAGCCCTACCATTAGCTTTCTCACACATAGATGTAGTAATCCTCTCCACGATCACAGGGTTACCAACCATACTAGCAATTCTACTTATACATAGATGTAGTAATCCTCTCCACGATCACAGGAACTAGCTTAAGCTTATTACACTCACTTGGGCTTAAACCTTAAACAACACTAGCAAATGACACAACCTGCTTAACCCCTTCACTAGAACTAGCTACATTAATATCCACATCTTTAACAACATCAGATGTCTTCACATTCATAGCAATAGAAGAAACATTATTAGCTTTGTTTAAACTAGGCCATTTCTCCTAATTGTTAAAAGAAAAAGAAGCACTAGCAATATTCCCATTCTCTCCCAATACTTCACCTCTTTACAACAACCTAGGACTATTAGACAAGACTACCCTAGAGCTTAATAGAGGATTCTCATCTACTGGAATAGGAATATCTCCAACATTAATACTTTTATGCAACCCATTATCAATAACATTAGCACTAACAACACTATTAACAAAACTTGTATTAGCACTAACAACATTCTCAGTAAAACCTTCCACCTCTTTTTCAGAAGCTGATTCACCACATCTTCTAGAATCAACATTCTGAGCATCAACACTAGATCCCATATCCCCATCAAACTCCTCATCAATAATATCCCCAACATCACTAACACCTTCATTACCATCTCTATCCTTAGATCTCTTCTTAGCCCTACCATCCTTGGTGCCCAAATTCAGATCTCCCTTCTTAAAACTTACATGAACAAATTTATTAGAAAACCCTAGATTGTTTATTTGATTCCTTCATACCTCCAATCTGACTCATAGTAGTACGTTTAGGAGCAACACCCTCATCAGACCCAACATTAGGAATCCCCAAATTAGGGTTTAACGAATCAGTGTTATCCATAGAAATAAAAGAGAGAAATCAGAATGACTTCACAATCATATTACAACAGCAGAACAAGGAAATGAAACGAAATAGGGAAATGAAATTGTTTGATTTTTAATTTTTATTTTATGGATTTTGATTGATGAACAGTGTGTGTGAATTAGTGTGTGTAACACAATTATAAATGCTAATAAATGCACAGTGTAACAATAACAGGACAATGAAAAAACTTATATCAATATGTGTGGAATGGAGTGTAGTTTATGGATCTAAAAAAAATAACAAATCAATGGATGAATAATTTTTGGATGATGAATTTCATGATAAAATGTGTAGAAAACATAGAGAGAGAAAACATTGCCTATTCTTAATAATTTTTGGATGATCATTAATCCCATTTTTTAATGCACAAAATTATGTAATTTCACACAACTCACGATTATCAATATGTATCATACATTTACTTACTTCGTACGGATATACATGAACATTTAGATAATTTGTAATGCTTAAAAAAATGTTATTTCACACAACTCACGGTTAACAAAATGTGTGACATATGTACTTATTTCCTACCAAATATGATACTTATTTAGCCCACTTTTTAATGTACAAAACATTGATAGTTCATGGTGTGTGCTTATTCACACACCTTTTTCTGTCCATATTAAGACCAAAACAGACACAAACTAACCATAATTGCCAAAGATATTGTGTTTTTGTGTTTGTGATCGTGCAAGAACGAATATTTCAGAAATTGGCAAAAATCAGGCCAAAAAGGACAAAAACGAGCACGAGTTTGAAAAATGTGTCAAAAGTCAAAGCCAGGGAAGAAAATTACCACTTTTGAGCTCAGAATGTCAAATCACACCTTGGAGAATCACAAAATGCCAAAAATAGTCCTAGGAGTCAAATTTTGGCGCCGCTGCCGGGGAACTTTTTATTTATTTATTTATTTTTTGATGACATATCATGACATGGGGTATTTTCACTCTAGATGTTCCTGAAATGAGGACCCAAAGGTTTTAGATCAAGACCTCACATATTTCTGAAAATAGGTTCAAAGTCCCGTTTTTAGAATTGCAGCTCATAGAATTTATTACATGACCTTGATGTGTACCTAACTTTTAAAACAAATATTCTTTTAAGAAGATAAAGAACTAAGTTTCGTCATAATATTATGTCTTTAATTATTATTTTTACAGATATAGGGTGAGACAATTTTGTTGGAGCAAAAAGCCACAATTACCTACGATGAGCTCCAAAGAGAACCAACTACTCCACGTTTAGCATCTAACTTCTAAACAAACTCTATATTAGTAGCTCCCTGGCACGAATATTTTGATGCTTCAACTAACGAATGGTGACTAGTGCACGTCTTAGCTCGTTGGCACGTTATTTGCATAACAGATGGTCACCAAGTCACACACTAGCTCGCTGGCGCGATAAGTCAATTAATCTAATACTCGGATGGTCACTACCTCAATGTGCCCGGTCAGGTCAAAATTTCTATTCCTACTCTACCCAGCGGAAAGTCAGAGCAAAGTGTCAAAAGTTATTATATTTTTGCAGAAAATTTTCAAAATTTTCAATTTTTTGGTACTTTTTGATGAATTTTTCATTTTTTTTGTGATTCTTGAGAAAAACTGAGTTGAATGAGTAAACGGCATATGAAAGGTGCAAGTCAAATCGAAGATACCCCCCCCCCCCCCAGACTAAAGTTAAACATTGTCCTCAATGTTTCAAAGGCGAGGGTCATCCTACTTGTATCTAAGGCCGTTTATTAATTATACCAAAAGATAACGTTAGTAAAGGATATCAGATTTCTTGAACGAAGAAGTTTTTATGAAGTAAGGACAAAAATACGAGCACGAGAGCCTTCATACATTAGGATCAATTACATGTACAAACACAACAACCACAAGACAAAAGATGTAGAAGAGGTTGCCCTCTTCCCGTTATTTTATTACAAAGAAGAGAGAAGTCAGAAACATGGGTGAAAACCCATGTGCATGCTAATGTTTTCGTTCACCGAGTCACTAGCTTGACTCGATCCCCGAATTCATTGGTTCGTGGGGAAAGTTTGGAGATCCGAAACAACCATGGTTGGTATGTCCCCTCCAAAGTAGTGCTTCAACCTATGACCATTCACCTTGAAGTTGGGACCGTCGGGTTGAGATAACCCAACGGTTCCATATGGGAATACTTTGGTGATAGTGAAAGGCCCAGACCAACGGGTTTTAAGTTTGCCCGAGAAAATCTTTAATCCTGAGTTAAAAAGAAGGACTCTGTTATGACCAAGAAACACGTTCCGGAGGTCGAGGTTGATCAAAATACATGATTATTTTAGAGAGAGAAAGTAGAGAGAGAAAGGTAGAGAAAAGGGTTTATATTAACAAAGAATAAATGAAACAATACACACACTTTCCCACACCCCTCATGGAGAGTCATGAGGGGTATTTATAGGCTCATTACATCACATGTTTGCCTATATTACAATAGTAGTCCCTAAAGTACTATTTGTATGATATATAGTCCATTTCTTTATGTGTGACGTTATCTTTTATAAAATAGCAAGGCTAACAATCTCCCTCCAAGATATCGTCACACATGAATGGATACAATGAGACCTATAAACACATAAACATGTAAATTACAACAATAGTAAACTATGTTGACGTTGTTGAAGCGCAGAGTCTCTGTAGTCTAGATACTGAGGCAGACTTGAAGTTCTCTCTTCTGACGATCTCGGCGTACGATCTTTGACACTGACGGCAAAGGTCTTTGTAGCTCTGAACTTTAACTGTAATGGTCTAGTTAGGTTATTACTCCCTCCTAACTAGTGAGCCTTTATTCTTTTTCTTCTGCTCCCTCCTAAACAGACAAATCTCTTCTCATCTCGCAGCGGATAAGGTAGATACTAATGTGTTTGCACCATGGTTGTAGTTCTGGGAGCATTATAGCATAACTCACATGGTATTGCACAGAAGGTTGGTAATACGCTCCGATATACACATCATTAGTACTTCTTCGGTTCTAGTGTAAGCACAATTCCCTCGAAAAACCAATCGTACTAGAGATGAAACACTACTTCTTTTGGCATGTTCTTCTCCCCCCTGATGGTTGCGATGTATCGAAATCATCATACTATTGTGTGTACATGCCAAAATTACCCGTACTTTACACTTCTGATGCAGTATAGATAGACCGTGAAAGCATAATTTGTGAGAATATGCTGATAGGATATGACTCTCTTTATTCTACAATCTCTTCTCTTCTCTTCAACCTTTAAGCGACCTCTTCAAATTCCAACCAGCTAGTAAATGACCAATGACTATAGAAACAATCCAATATAACAAATCTGACAATAAAGTAAACATCCCGTAGATATGTTACTTAATCTTGTACTATGGTGTGACTAAGAACGGTGTAGAGAGTTTGTACACCATCGAATCTCTGAGTACTCTATACTCTTCAACCAACCAACCATCAAGTATAAGACGTACATCACCTCTTGATTATCCACAACTTCGTGTGACACTGAGCACTACAATGTAACTCCTTTAAGTGATAGTTATAACCTGTGAGCACTACAATGTAACTCCTTACATCGGGTATAACTAGATAATCCAAGTCTTAATCACTATCTTTAGTGTTTTGCCCAAACAAGTATCTTCGAAAGTCATGCATCCATCCACCCCTAGACTTTGAGATAAATAAGTACACATGCCCTTGAAATGAACTTTAAACCCAGAAAAGTGATAAAGAATTATCCCTATAATCACAAAAATCCAATACTAGCCGTTGTCATTTGAATGTGATTCTTGATAAAGATCGTTTAAGCAATTCGTGGTGTGTTTTGAGGTGATTTGAGATATATTGGTGTTGATGATAATGAAACAAGGAAATGAATCATGATCTATAAGATTGATTTACCAATAATCTCATGTGTTTAGGCAAGGTGAAAGTTAGGTTTTAGGGTTTATAGACATTAGGTTATTTGATGAGGTAAGGATTTTGTTTATATAATAATCCTTTGATATGTCCTTGCTCAAAATCTCATCTCGTTACTCGATATCCTAAGTCAATTTCGGCAGAGTTTCGTTTAGATTAGTCCAAAAGAAATCCTTACTCGATAAACGATAAGGTTGGACCAGCCTAACTCGGAAAATTATATGAAGCATACTCAACTCATGAAACCATTGCACGAAAATCAACCCAAACTCGGTAAAGTTGACCAAACTCGGTAATACCACCAAACTCGGTAAGATCACCTAACTCGGTAATACCACCTAAATCGGTAATACCACCTAACTCGGTAATATCACCTAACTCGGAAAGAGCACCTAACTTGGTAAGATCACCTAACTCGGTAAGATAACCTAACGTTAGCATTTGAGGCTTGAAGAAATTTGGGCAGAGTTTCGACTAGGTAAGCTCAAGAAAAGTCCTTACTCGATTAACGATAAGGAAAATGGCTAACTCGCCAAATGGAAGCTTTCCAAACTCGCTAGCTGAAACTTGTCCAAACTCGCTAAAAATGCTTCCTAAACTCGCTAAATGTAACCCAAACTCGCTGAAAGGTTCCCAAACTCGCTAGAAATCTTCCAAACTCGCCAGAACTTGCCCAAACTCGCTAGAAAACTTTCCAAACTCGTTAGAAATCTTCCAAACTCGCTAGGAAACATTCCAAACTCGCTAACATACTCGCTAATACACAGAAACTCGCTAGATTAGGGCTCAAAGCATAAAACCACCCACGAATAGCCCTAAATCCGCGAGATTTCACCAAAACTCACCACGAATCGCCCCCGGTTAGCTCTGATGCCACTTGTTATGACCAAGAAACACGTTCCGGAGGTCGAGGTTGATCAAAATACATGATTATTCTAGAGAGAGAAAGTAGAGAGAGAAAGGTAGAGAAAAGGGTTTATATTAACAAAGAATAAATGAAACAATACACACACTTTCCCACACCCCTCATGGAGAGTCATGAGGGGTATTTATAGGCTCATTACATCACATGTTTGCCTATATTACAATAGTAGTCCCTAAAGTACTATTTGTATGATATCTAGTCCATTTCTTTATGTGTGATGTTATCTTTTATAAAATAGCAAGGCTAACAGACTCGATCACCAACGTTGAAAATGCGGTTCTTAATCTTTGAGTCGTGGATCTTCTTTGTCTTTTCTTTGTAGATCAAAGAATTCTCGTAAGCCTGATCACGAAGTTCGTTTAATTCATTTAATTGAACCTTGCGGTGATCACCCGCTGTCTTAAGGTCGAAGTTGGCATGTTTTAAGGCCCAGTAGGCTTTGTGCTCTAGCTCAATCGGTAGATGACACACCTTCCCGTATACCAGCTTGTATGGAGTGCACCCGATGGGTGTTTTGTAAGGCCCAGAGAGCATCATCTAGCTTATCCGACCAAGAGGCATGGTTTTCTCCTACTGTCCTCTCTAGAATTCTTTTAATACCACGATTGGAAACCTCCACCTACTCACTTGTTTGGGGGTGATATGCAGTGAAAAGACGGTGAGTGACACCGTACTTTTGCATGACTCTTGCAAATTGATCATTGCAAAAGTGCGTACCACGACGACTGATTATGGCACGTAGAGTTCCGAACCTGGCAAAAAGATCTTTCAAAAATTTTACAACAACTCGGGCGTCATTAGTGGGTAAAGCCTTTGCTTCAACCCATTTGGACAAGTAGTCAACGACCATGAGTATATACTTATTCCTTCGTGAAGACGGGAATTGACCCATAAAATCAATGCTCCAGATGTCAAAGATTTCACAGACTTGGATGGTGTTTTGAGGCATCTCATCCTTCTTAGAAATATTCCCGTGACGCTGACAAGCGTCACAGTTTTTGACAAACTCGTGGGCATCCTTGTAGATCGTGGGCCAGTAGAACCCGGAATCAAACACCTTTTTGGCGGTGTAGTTTGGACTATGATGTCCCCCCGTGGGTCCATCATGACAAGCTTTGAGGATATCCATGGCTTCTTGGCCATGGACACATCGCCGGATGACTTGATCCACACAGATTTTGAACAGATAGGGATCGTCCCAGAAGTAGTGATTAACATCTTTGAAGAACTTTTTCTTCTGTTGGGACGTCATCCTTTTAACAATGAAGTTACCCGCATGGTAATTTGCAAAGTCTGTAAACCATGGGGTAGTGTAATCACCACGAGTAGAGATCATATTGAGTGTCTCGAGGGGAAAGGTTTCATCTATTTCCTTTTTCTCGAGGACATCTTGGTGAGGGTTCTCTAGTCGGGATAGATGATCAGTCGCTAGATTCTTAGCTCCTTTTTTATCACGTATAATGATATCAAATTCTTGTAGAAGGAGAACCCATCGAAGTAATCTCGGCTTTGCATCTTGTTTGGCAAAGAGGTATTTTAGATCCGAGTGATCCGTATATACTATGTACTTGGTCAGGAATAGGTATGGCCGAAACTTCTCAAGAGCATACACCACGGCTAAGAGTTCTTTTTTCGTAGTGGTATAGTGAGTTTGAGCTTCAGTCATAGTTTTACTGGCATAGTGTATAGGCAGAAAGTTTTTGGTTTTATGTTGCCCCAGGACTCCACCAATTACAAAGTCACTAGCATCGCACATAAGTTCAAAGGGCAGGTCCCAATCAGGGGCAACAAGAATGGGTGCCTCATTAAGCTTTTTCTTTAAGGTTTGAAAAGCTTTGATGCACTCGGGTAAGAAGATGAAAGGATCATCTTTTTCAAGAAGACGGGTCATAGGCCGGGCGATTTTTGAAAAATATTGAATGAACCTACAATAGAATCCGGCATGATCGAGAAAACTCTTGACACCTTTGACAGTAGTGGGAGGAGGCAGTTTAGCTATAGCATCAACTTTAGCTCTATCAACCTCGATCCCACTTTTGGAAATCTTATGGCCGAGGACAATGCCCTCTTTGACAATAAAATGGCTCTTCTCCCAATTTATACATAAATTTGTTTCTTTGCAATGTTTAAGCATATTTTCTAAATGGGAGAGACAAGATTGGAATGAATCCCCAATGACTGAGAAGTCATCCATGAAGACCTCCATAGTTTTCCCGATCATGTCGTGGAATATGGCCATCATGCACCTTTGGAACGTGCCTGGAGCATTACATAAGCCGAAAGGCATACGTCGATAGGCAAAAGTTCCGTAGGGGCACATGAAGGTGGTCTTTTCTTGATCCTACGAATCAATGGGAATCTGAAAGTAACCCGAGAAACCGTCGAGGAAACAATAGTACTCATTCCTTGCTAATCTATCGAGCATTTAGTCCATGAAGGGTAGAGGAAAGTGGTCTTTTCGGGTGGCGTCATTTAACTTACGACAGTCAATGCACACACGCCATCCCGCAACCAGTCGAGTTGGAATCAACTCATTTTCTTCATTTGTGACAACAGTAATGCCACCCTTTTTTGGAACACAATGGATGGGACTAACCCAAGGACTGTCAGAGATAGGGTAAATCAATCCAGCATCAAGAAGTTTAATAACTTCTTGTTTGATAACCTCATGAATTTTGGGATTAACCCGTCTTTGTTGTTGAACTGCCGCTTTGAAATCATCCTCCATTAGGATTTTATGAGTACAGAATTAAGGGTTAATACCCTTGATATCGGAGAGTTTCCAAGCAATTGCTTGCTTGTGGGATTTCAAGACCTTTATGAGATCAGTCTTTTCCTCATCTTTTAAGTTTTTGGCAATTATGACGGGTAATTTATCATCACCCTCAAGGAATGCATATTCAAGATGAGGAGGTAAGTCCTTAAGCTCGACCTCGGGAAAATCATCAATTTTCTCAACATTTTTGATTTCCTCTTTATGAAGTGACTGTGAAAGAACGAGAGGAGGAGAGGATCTTGATTTAGCAACTTCTCAAGGAGAAGTATATCTCTTTCCGGGTCAATCTCTTGGTTATCAATCCCCTCGGGAATCGAGTCACTTCGGAGAAAGGCCTCTATTTCCTCCAAGACGAAGTCACTTTCCTCAAACGGAGTGAGGGAATGAGAAGAATTAGCGATTATGAGGTGGGAGGAGGGAGTGGGATTTCCACTCCGAGAATCATCGGCAAAACCAAGAATTTCTTGAGAGTAATCCTCTGTAGCAACATCGATGACATCGATGCTGTTTACTGATTTAGAATCATAGTTCGAGGAGTATCTCGAGGTTTGATCAAGGTCGAAAGTTATGGCTTTAGAACCAACACGTAAAGTGATTTCCTCATCGAATACATCGATCAAAGCACGACTCGTCCTAAGAAATCCTCTTCCAAGAATGAGAGGAACCCTTGGATCTGCATCAAAATCAACTATCACAAAGTCTGCTGGAAAATGGAACTTTACCACTTTGACAAATATGTCCTCAGCAATACCGAGGGGACGAGATATTGAACGATCTGCAAGCTCAAGAGTCATGCAGGTGGGAGTGAGTTCCGGAAGAGAAAGTTTCTTCCATACGGAATGAGGCATTAAGTTGATGCTAGCACCAAGATCGGCCAAGGCGTAGCATTCAACCATTCCCGGGAATATGCATGGAATGAGGAATTTCCTGGGATCTCCCAGTTTTTCAGGAAGCTGTTTCAACAGAACTGCAGAACAGTTTTCATTGACAGGAGTTTTTGCCAACTCGAATAATTTTTCCTTATTGCTCAATAGGTTTTTAATTGTGGATGCAAACTTGGGCATCAAGAGAATATCATCCGCGAAGCTGATATCAAAATGAAGATCTTGAAAATTTGGAAGAATTTTTCCATTTGATGATTTGCTTTTTCGCGGAGCTTTTGGTTTTGCAAACGTGAAGGATATGGAATTGAAGGTTTCGGGGGTTTTGGATTCTCAACAGGATTCTCGGGAGGTTCAAATACGACCCTTGTTTTGGGGATCGGGACCGGGATAACTGGAGGAGGGACGTCATTGGCACCTCCGTTGTTAGTAGGTAGTACCGTGTCCGCTGTTGCCTCAGTTTCACGTTCCTCTACCTGGATAGGAGAAGAGGTAGACGGAGCCGTGGGTCCTTTATAAGAAACTCCACTTCGGGTTGTGATTGCCTTAACATCGCCCCTCGGGTTAGCGATCGTGTTGCTCGGTAGTGTACTTGAGCTCGAGGGTCGATCGTTTAAAGACTTCTTGAGTTCTGAGATTTGGCTAACCAACAATTTGTTCATTTCTTCTTAGGATTTCATAAACTGTTTCAAAAACTCATCGCATGATGGTCCAGTTGGAACAACGGCTTGGTTTTGGTTAGGAACATTTTGAGCACGGTTGTTTTGAAAATTCCCTTGATTTTGATTATTATGACCATGAAAATTGTTTCCTTGTTGAAAATTACCCTGTTGGAAATTATTACCCAGATTAAAATGACCTTGATTACGGTTAAAATTTCCTTGGTTTTGATTTTGAAAAGCCTGGTTGTGACCGGAATGGAAGTTCCCTTGGTTTTGAAAACCTTGGTTCATTAGGTTTTGATTTTGATTTTTATTAAATTTTTGATTCCGGTTTTGGGCATTCTAATTTTAAGCTTGATTAAACCCGGGTGGTCCAAGGTAGTTATTGGAACGATAGCTCAAGAGGTTACGGTCCGCTTGTGGTTGGTAGGAATTACCTCCCGCGTTATAGGAACCTTAAGTTGCGTACACATTTTCGTGAGCGAAGCCATCGGAGGCTGGGCACTCAGTGTACGGGTGGGGACCACCACAAGTTTCACAACTTGGGTTGACAACTTTCACATGATGATTTTGATTTGACTGATGGATACGTAAAATTGCAGTGGATAAATCATCAAGCTTTTTAGCAAGGAAAGCTATATCATTGTTTACTGGAGTGACTGATTTACATGAGTCATTCCTCTCAGCTGGGGAATCCCAGAAATTGTGATGGGCAGTCATGTTTTCGATCAAATCCCAGCAGCAGCATTGATGGTGTCACGGTGACGAAGTGTCAAACTATTGTAGAAGGTATCTATAATGGTGACAAGAAGCATATTGTGATTGGGACATCGATCAATTGCAAGCTTATAGCGTTCCCATGCCTCAAATAAGGAATCATCGGGAAGCTGTCTGAAGTTGCTGATATCATTCCTCAGCTTAGTTACCACGGATGGTGGAAAGTATTTAGCCAAGAATTTGGTAACCATCTCATCAAAAGTGTGGATCGAATTCTTTGGAAGATGATCGAACCAGGCAATCACATGATGAGTGAGAGAATAGGGGAAAAGATACAAACGAAGGCCGTCTTCGGTGACGCCATTTTGTTTCATGCTCTGGGTGACGGTTTAAAATTTGTCGAGATGCTTGTTAGTATCGTCACCTGGCAATCCGTGGAATTGGCACGAATTTTGGACTTACTGGATCATGTGATGCTTGAGTCCAAAGTCCGTGGCCTCAATGGTGAGTGGTGCAATGGGTCCACCTCTCCAGTGCATGGTAGGTTGACACAACTCCTCCATCGTTCAAAGATCAGGAGCTATCTCATCCTTGGGAGGGTCAGGTGGGGGCTCATCCATTTTTATTTTGGGTTCTTTAATAACTGTACGTAACTCGGGTACGTTTCTTTGACAATTACATTTTGTTTGTGAACGAGTGCGCATGCACTAAAAACAATGTCAATTAAAACAAGACCGAGGCAAAACAATAGTGAACTTAAACCAATAATCACAAGGATACAAAGGCAAGTTTTAATCTTTAGTTTGGGAACTTTTCAATATTCATACCCCCAGTTGGTATGTATTCTGCCTTGGTTTTCGACAATGTATTTTATGTAATTTATTAACAAAATGTTTTTGGCTTTCTGGGTGTGTGTAAAAAAACTTTTGGAAATATTTTTGGTATCGATTTGTTAACCGAAATCGTTTCCTTTAAAATTACTCGCAGGGTGGCGAAAGAGAAGAATGGATCTCTTTTCAGTTCGCAATTTAATGTTAGAACTTCCGTTTACCACCTGTATAGGTTGTAATCTTAAAGAATACGAAGTAATTTAACTTCACGATTTGTTTTGTTGTTTTTGATTTTTTTTTATGTTGCTAACACTTTAGGAAAAGTGTTAATGAACTTTTCTGATATGATTATGATTTTTACAAAAATTTACAAAGTGCTGAAATTTGTACAAGGAGAGTATTGAAAATCACTAAACCTATAACGTTTTTGAAACACACAACAACCTCCCCGGAAGCGGCGCCAGTTCACACAACTAATAATTATTCAAACATGTCACACTTTTAGTGTCTTTTAATCAAAACTAATGCATATTTATCCCAATTTTAATTCATTGAACAATGATTTATCCAAACGTATTGCACTTTGATGAGTGCTCAAACACTCATCATTTTTGGTCAAATCTGAACTGCAAAACATTTAAAAACACTCAAAAATGCATCAAAATACTGAAAATATCCCAGGGATTATGTTTTATATGTTTTAGATGCAAAATGAGTAAAAACAGATGAAAAACGAACAAATTTTGCATAATTGGCAGTTTCAGTCCCCCAAGTTTCAAAACTTGTCAAAATTAGTCCATAGGCATTTATTTTGAAAGATAAGTCAACCCAAGTCTTTTGAAAGTCAAATATTATAAAAAAAATGATCTTTGGGTATAAAGTTTCAAAGGTTTACATGTTTGGTCCCTTAAGTTTCAAAGTTGGAAAATTTGGTCCCTGGGAATTTTAAAAATGGAAAATTGCAATAATTGTCCTTGGATTATGGAAACTTGGCATAATTGGTCCTTTGGAACACTTTGGAAAACTTACAACATCAGCCCCTCAAGTTTCAGGAAATTACAAAATGGTCCTTGTGTTTTGCTACTTAACCAACCGAACCCTTATTATTAATCCAATCCCAAAACCAAAACAAACCCAATCCAAATCCCCCTCAGCCCAATCACCCCGGCCCGAAACCTTTTTATTAATAAAAATCCCACTCCGGTCAACACCCCTAGTCAAACCCAACACCACCACTGTTCACCCACCTTTCCCCCGTTTTCCTACAACCATGTCCCCCCCTACAAGCCTCCACCTTTTTCTCACCTTCTCCACTACTGCCCCCCTCTCTACTGGTAATCCAACCCCAACATTTAATGCCCTCACCTAAACCACTCAAACTGTCAAATGGTACTATCTCATTCTTTTGGCGCCAAAATGGTTTCAAAGGCCATGATCAAATATAACTTATCCAATGGCTCAGAATGGAAGTGGGATTTACTGAAGGACCCTTGCAAACCCTAAAGGCCCCCTATAAGAAGAAAGATAAGGCTTGTGGAGCAGTATGTAGTTTATTTTTAGCTAGGTAGTGTCGAATAGTGTAATTTTCAGTTTCAATTGTATCTTTAAGCTTTCTAGTGTTAAATTAAGCAAATTCAGTGTATTGTAAAACTTTTCTAAGCATCTAATTCAAGATTCAGTTCATTATTCAGTTTGTGCCATTTTTACTCAAAATTCTCATTTTCACTTAATGTTGTTATTAATGTTTGTTATGAATTCTTAGGCTCATTTAAGCTCTTATATAGCACCTAATAGCTATTAGACTAATTAAAATCCAGTTTATATAAGAAAACAAAATAAATAAAAAAAATCAAGAAAAATACCTCAAAAATATAAAAATCAGTCAAAGAAGGAGGATCAAGCATGGAACACTGTTAATTTGGGATGGAAGTGGGTTAGAGGTTTCATAGGAAGCCTATAGGTTGGATCTAAGGTCCTTGGTTTTATTTTTCAGCTGGATTGCAATTTGTAAGCATCTTGTTCACAATTTTCCATTTCACTGTACAAGTTGGTTATCATTGCTCTTTCCTGTGTTTCTATGTTTGCTTAGTGTTTTATAATCATAATATAATTTAAAATAGTTAACTTCTTCTTGGAAATTTATTGTTGCTAAAAATTCTAAATCTTACAGTCAAGTAGCATTATTGTCACCTCTGTGTTTCTTGCTTGTATTATTGTTGATTTATGCTCATTTGGTCTTATTATGTGATATTATAAAGTTTGAAATCAGTGTTAAGGTCTAATTCTGACATTTGCTTTGGAAATCAAGTTTAAGCCCTTCATTAGGGAGTGTTTGGGATTAACCTGTTTCATAGGGTTCTTGGTTGGTATTGTTGTAGATTGTTGTTGCAACATATTAGTCTAGGTCCAAGTAAGTGTAATCAACCATAAAAATCAGGTCCCTTTTGGACCAAAGTCAAAATTATCCTTTGAGCTCGTTGATTTCTTAACTGTTAGGGACTAGGGGTAGTATAATCATCATTTAGGTTTAGAACTTATTAATTTAGCTTATTAGTCTCATTATGCCTTAAAACATCAATATCATTCAGAAAATTAGGATCAAACTTCACTCAAGTCAAACTTTCATCTCAATTCAAAAAGTCAAAATAGCATAAATTGGCATAAACTCACTTTTTGTGAGAATTTTCAGGATTTTTGTGTTAGGATTTGGACCCTGAAACTTTTTGTGGTTAAAACATCCCACTTAAACTACAAGAATCCATGGACATCTTATTTTTGAGACTTTTTATTTGATCTGTGCAATTGTTTATTTGAAGGTGCATGGTCATTACCCTCCCCTGCACCAAGGCTATTAGCCATTCTCTTTCGCTTGTTGTGACCAACTCAATGGACCCCACCCTTTACCTTTTAGCTTTTTGAGGAGCTTATCAGCTCAACTTTGTATACCTAGGCTTAAGTTGGACTTTAGCTCATTGGAGCATAGCTTATTTGGACTTTCATTTTGACCTGTCCTCAGAAACAAAACCGAGCACTCAGTTTTGTGAGCCAAGTTCATAACCCCACCAAGTATTCATTAATAAGCCATAAGCACAACTGATTGGCTTATTGTGAAGTTGACCTGTCCATCTTAAGGGTTCAAGTATAATTTTGGTCCCCTGACCCCTCATGTGGCCCCCACAGAGGGCTGCAGTTGGGCAATTTATCCTTTGTGGTCTGTCAAATGAGCCATTGGCTTATTTGTTGTTTGTAGCTTATTAAGAGTACTTATTTGAATCATTTGTGTTTATTTCTGTGTATTGTTATTAGTTGTTGGTTTATTTTGGCCTGTGCATCAATTGTGTAGCTTATTCAAACAATTCCAACTCATAATAAGCCCTTGGCTTATTCTGTCTTCATAATAAGCTCACCAATTGCTTATTATCCACATTCATCCAAACTTCCTTCGTAAAAGTTACTCATAATTAGTGTATAAACAGGTTTTAAAAAGAAAAATCTAAAAAAAGACAAACTTAATAGAAGTGATAGCTTCTATTTAAGCCAATTGGCTTATTCTTAGCTTTTTGAAAAAGCAATTTTCATTTTCATATTTTTCTTAGGTTTCTAATATCTTAAAGTAATTTTAGTAATTTTTTCAGATTTTTCTCTTATCATTTGGTATTTTTCATAATTTAAATTAGTTTCTAATAATTAATAATCAGTTTTTAATTAATAATAATTAATTTAAAAGTCAGAAAAATACCAATTTAATTTTAAAATTAGTTTTTAGTTATTGTAGATTTTTCCAAATATTATTTTCATTTTTCTAGAGTAATTTTATAATTAGTTATAATTTAGGGTAATTTAAATAATTAAAAAGTAATTAGAAATTAGTTTTTAATTAGTAATAATTATATAAATAGTGTAAAAATTAATTTTCTTTTTCTAAAAATTTTCTTTATTCATTAGGTTTGTAGAGATATCATTTTCATATCCATAGCCTTTTTATTTATTAAGATTCACTTTTCCTCACGTACGTCTGTTACCATTTTCAATTTAAACGTACGTGCTTAGGTTTTTACGCATTTCTTTCTAATCTAAATTCACGTAATCAATCATATAGCTTTCCTAAGCTATCTCATTTTATAATTCTTAAATATTTCTCATCATAACCCTTTCCTGTGAAAATCACCCGTTCACAAGCACGCTTAAGTACAATTCACACCTCGTCGTGACATAACGACCCGGTGATTCCCTATATTACCCAGAAGCATTGACTCTAAGCTATTTGACTTAGTTGACCATTTACTTGGTCAATTTAGGTTGATTGTTGAGAGCCAATTAAAATTTGGCGTCGCTGTCGGGGAGGTGTGCGCGTATCTGCAGCGTCTTAGAGATTAGTGTTATTTCACACTCGTCACTGTAAAAATCCCATCATTTTGTAAATTTTAATCAAAAATCAAAAAAGTCATTAACACTTTTCATAAAGTGTTAAAACACCAAAAAAATCAAAAACAAACAAAACAGATCGTTACGTTTTCTATATCGGATTTCTTTGGAGGTGATTCTTGAAGAAATACGATTTTGGTTAATGGGACGATACCAAAAATAATTCCCAAAGTTTTTCACCCACACAAAAACCCAAAAACATTCTTCTTTTTTCTTGTGAATAATAATTACGTAAAAATAAACCGTCGCAAACCAAGACAGAACACCTACCAACTAGGGGTGTGAACATTAATAAGTTCCCAAACAAAAGATTAAAACTTGCCATTGTATCCTAGTGAGTGGTGTACCTTTCTTAAAGAAGCCATTTACTTGTGATTATTGGTTTAAGTTCACTGTGGTTTCGCCTCGACTTTGTTTTGATTGATTTTTGCTCCTAGTGCATGCACACTCGTTCTTCTAGGTCTATTAGCCCATTACGTGAGCTTGTAAGAATTCCTAGAAGACATCGTAGACGTTCAGCACCAGCAGTCGGATCTGAGATCCGTACTGTTTCCTCATCTGCTGTCACCATGGCGGAAGACCCCCTCATGTGTGAGCTTCTCCAAGCACCCATCGAGGGTGACGCAGATGCTATTGTTGTCCCAGCCATCGTGGCTGATAATTTTAAGCTCAAAACCGAGTTACTCAATCTTGTAACCTCAAGTCAATTCTACGATTTTGAGAGGGACGATCCTCATGCTCACATTCAATGGTTTAACAAAATCACGTCAACCATCAAGTACAAGAATGTCCCGTCTGAAGCAATCAAACTTCTTCTCTTCCCATTCTCCCTCGAGGGACAAGCCCCGGATTTGGCTTGAAAAACAACCTCCTCGATCTATTGAGACATGGAAGATCTTGTCAAGAAATTTGTGAATGAATTCTTCCCACCTTCCAAGACCACGAGTCTTAAAAACGAAATCACCCAGTTCACTCAAAAATATGATGAATCATTTGGTGAAGCGTGAGATCGTTAAAAAAGAATTACTTCGCAAGTGTCCACATCATGGTTTCTCCGAGTTGATACAACTCGATACTTTCTACAATGGTATGAGCCAAGTTGATCAGGATTCTCTCAATGCCTCCGCGGGAGGTAACTTCTTGAGTAGAACCACCAAAGAAGCTTTAGCAATCATAGAAAACAAGTCCAAGGTCCGCTCTACACGAAGCAAGCCGGTTGTTTCCCAAATTAGTGCGGGTCCTTCTACTTCATCTTCTTTGAGTCAGTCTAGCACCGATGCTTAGATTGACAAGCTCACTGAAGCTATTCAAGCTTTGGTTCTCGCCCAACAAAAGAAAGTCTTTTTTCCACACACACCTCCACCTGCTGAGGTTAAGAAAGTGGAAGTCTGTGTGACCTGTGGTGGGCCGCATGCCTACTACAATTGCACAGCTACTGATGGTTCTCCGTATGAAGCTCATGTTGTAGCCGGGTCTTCCAATCAAGGGGCCAACCAATATCGCCCTCCTATGGACCCGAACTATCTTCCTCACCACTACCCAGGACCACCTGGTTTTAATCAAAACCAAAATGTCCAAAACCATAACCAAAACCAAAATAGAATGAACCAAGTTTTCCAAAACCAGGAGAATTTCAATCAGCGTCACGGTTTTCAAAATCAAAACCAAGGTTTCCAAAATCAAGGTTTCCAACATCAAGGAAACTTTAATCGAAACCAAGGTCAGGGTAATTTCAATCCCGGATATTTTCATGGAAATAACAACCAAAATCAAGGAAATTTCCATCACCAAAATCAAGGAAATTTCCACAACCAAGGTCCTAACCAAAACAATCGTGCTCAAAATTTTAATAATCCACCTCAAGGTATTGTTCCAACTGGGCCTTCATCTGACGAGTTGTTAAAACAATTCATGAAATCCCAAGAAGAGATGAACAAGTTGTTGGTTAGCCAGATTTCTGAAATCAAGAAGTCTTTAAATGATCGACCCTCGGGCTCAGGAACACTTCCGAGCAACACGATCGCTAACCGATGGAGCGATGCTAAGGCGATCACAACAGGAAGTGGTGCTTCATATGATGAACCCATGATTCCTTCTACCTCTTCTTCCTCTCCTCCAAAAGTAGTGGAACGTGAACCTGAGGTAACAACGGATAAGGTGCAATCTCCTAGCTCACAAAGTGCCGCACATGTCCAGCCTCAAGTTATTCCAGAAACCAGATGCAAACCTGGAGTTGTCTTTGAACCACCACAAACTCCAGTGGACAACCCTAAATCCAAAACTTCTATTCCTTACCCATCACGTCTAAATGAACAAAAGCTCCACGAAAAAGCTAGTCACCAAATGGACAAATTTTTCCAAATCTTCCAAGATCTACACTTTAACATAAGCTTCGCGGATGCTATTCTCTTGATGCCCAATTTTGCATCAACAATCAAAAATTTGTTAAGAAATAAGGAAAAACTCTTCGAAATGGCTAGAACTCCATTGAATGAGAATTGCTCAGCAGTTCTTTTAAAAAAGCTTCCCGAGAAGCTTGGAGACCCTGGAAAATTTCTCATTCCTTGTGTTTTTCCGGGTATGGTTGAATGCTTTGCCTTGGCCGATCTTGGTGCTAGCATTAACCTGATGCCATATTCTGTGTGGAAGAAACTCTCTCTTCCCGAACTTACTCCCACGTACATGACTCTAGAGCTTGCCGATAGGTCAATTTCTCGTCCACTTGGCATTGCTGAATATGTATTCGTTAAAGTCGGAAAGTTCCATTTTCCTGCCGATTTTGTGATTGTTGACTTTGATGCCGATTCAAGGGTCCCTCTAATTCTTGGAAGGGGATTTCTTAGAACTAGGCGTGCTCTTATTGATGTATTTGAGCAAGAGATCACATTGCTTGTTGGAAATGAAGCCATCACTTTCAACTTCGATCAAACTTCGAGGTACTCCTCAAATTATGACTCTGAATCGGTAAACCGAATAGATGTCATTGATGTTGCTGCTGAGGAGTACGCTCAAGAGGTTTTAGGTTTCACTGATAATTCTCCGAGTGGAAATTCCACTCCATCTTCTCATCCTATCATTGCCAATTCTTCTCCTTCCCTCACTCCGTTTGAGGGAAGTGACTTCGTCTTAGAAGAAATTGAGGCCTTTCTCAAGAGTGATTCGATTCCCGATGGAATCGATAACCAAGATATTGACCCTGAGAGGGATATTCTCCTACTTGAGAAATTATTGAACAAGGATCCCTCTCCTCTTCCTGTTCCATCACAAGTGCTTCATAAAGAGGAAATCAAAAATGTTGAAAAAACTGATGATTTTCCTGAGGTCGAGCTTAAGGACTTACCACCTCATCTTGAATACGCATTTTTGGAGGGTGATAATAAATTACCTGTCATAATTACTAAAGATTTTGTTGGGAATTAAATAATCAGAAGAATCAACATAAAGGTTTAAGGAAATACTACAAGTATGTTTCTGCTGATAAAGGACAAAACACATTTCCACTGATGGATTCTGCTGAAGAACGTTTTCTACTGAAGGTGTTTCTGCTGATGGATTCTGCTGATACTACTATGACTCATACGATTCTGCTGATACTTTTATGACTCATTCGAACAGGTGTGTAGATAAGTACGACTTATTCTACTGATTCATATACAAGATAATATCTTTGTTGTAGTCATCAAATTGAACACTCCAAGTGAGTTGTAATCTTAGATACATGGTGTATCTTAATGACTCATATGATAAGTCATCAAAATAGCTAGAATGAAGCTTTGTCATAAGCTAGTATTTAGATGAGTCATATAGTTTGTAAAAGATCTTTCCTTGGACTATAAAAGGAAAATCTTAGATATGTATTAAGTATGTGCGTGACATAAGTACAAAAAATACATACATGTGTAGCAATATACATAAAAAAAACATTAGAACAAAACACAAGATTCAAGGTCTTTGTAACCCTAGTGATAGTAAAGATCACTCGTATTATTGTTGAATAATATTGAATCGTTTGGTGAAATGCTTTCATTGTTCTTTGTTAAATATACACAAGCATCACAGTTCCATTTCCAATAATCTTCTAAGTGTGGTTAAGTAGATTCCGCATACTTAATCATATTCACTCAAAATATCATATTACACGTTAAAAGGTCCAACACCTATAGTGTGTAATCACAGTCAACCGATCCTCTCAGTTGGTATCAGAGCTTGAGGTTGATACTTTTGATTTAGAAGAAGAAATGGATACAGAATCTTTTCAAACAAATGTTGCTGCAAAGTTGCCAGTTCTCAAACAGAATGAGTTTGAATTATGGAGGTTAAGAATAGAACAGTTTTTCTAGGTGCAGGATTACACTCTCTGGGAAATCATTGAAGATGGAAACTCTTTCAAACCCACAACCTCTTTATCAACAGTTGAAGGTAGGGAAATTTCAGTTGTTCAAACTATCCCTACAACTGCTGATGAAAAGATAAAGAAGAAGAATGACCTCAAGGCCAGAAGTATGCTGATGATGACCATTCCAAATGATCAACTTATAAACTTCAGCAAATTCAAAGATGCCAAGTCATTATTTGAGGCAATAGTTGCAAGATATGGAGGGAATGAAGCCACAAAGAAGACCCAGAAAACCCTTCTCAAGCAGCAGTTTGAAAATTTCTCATCAACCATGAATGAATCTCTTGACCACATGTTTACAAGGCTACAGAAAATTGTGAGTCAACTTGCTGTTCTTGGGGTTGATATACTTCAAGAAGATTTAAACTCAAAATTTCTGAGAAGCTTACCAGAAGAGTGGGCTATGCATGTTGTTGTTTGGAAGAATAAACCAGACATAGACACTATGGATCTTATGGATTTGTATAGCAACTTTAAAATTGTCAACAAGAAGTAAGGAAAACTGGTGTCTCTAGTTCATATACTGGGAACATGGCTTTTATGTCATCTCCTAGTAGTTCAAACCCAGTTAAAGATGAACAGGTTGATAGTGGAGCTGGTGCTGCTAGTTCATCAAGCAGTACCTTTGGTATATTGAATGAAAAGGCTTGTTGTGCCTTTTTCACAAGCCAGAATAATGGGTCCATGCTTACTCATGAAGATCTCTTAGAAATCAATGATGATGATTTAGAAGAGATGGACCTAAAATGGCAAATTTCTCTTCTTAGCATGAGGGCTAAGAAATTCTATCAGAGGACGGGGAAGAAACTCACTATCAGCAACAATGATACTGCTGGTTTTGATAAGTCAAAGATAGAATGCTATAACTGTCATATGTTGGGGCACTTCTCAAGAGAATGTAGAAGGCCAAGGCAGCAAGATAGCAAGAATAGAGGTTTTAGAAGCAAGTCCAAGATAGGGGAAACATCCAATCCAAAGGCTATGGTAGCTATTGATGGATTAGGATTTGATTGGAGCTTTACTACTGATGAAGAAGAAGCTTCTCCTCAGACAGCTCTTATGGCTTTTACCACAGAGGTACAACTTGATAAAGTTTGTTCAAATAATTGTTCTGCTCTTAAAAGTTTAGAAACCTTAACCAAACGTTATGAGAATCAAAGAAAAGAATTAATTGATACAGCTCATAGCTTAACAAATCATAAAAGAGGTTTAGCTACTTTAGAGGAACAATTAATATATTTTAGAACAAATGAATCTACCTTTACTGATGTCAAAATTCTTCTTGAAAGAGAAATAATGTTTAAAAATAATGACATTTGTAACTTAAAAGCTGAAGTAGATAGGCTTAGTAAGGCTAAAGAGAATATTCAAATGAGTGTAGAAACACTAGATTATGCATCTAAGGGTGTGACTAACTTAATTGAATGTCAAGTTATTAATAAAGCTAAGTCTGGTGTTGGGTACAAATCTGTTCCTCCACCATATAGAGGTATTCCTTCACCCCCAGGAATTGACCTAGAACACACAGGATTACCTGAATTTCAACTACCTGAATTAAAATATGGTGTTCAACCAAAGTCTAATGTAGTTGATAATGAACCTTTGAAAGAAAGTGAAAGTTTATGTAAAACTTCACTTCCTAAGGACAAGGTGTGTTCTTGTAGAAAGTCAGATGGTCCAATCATTGAGGACTCAACATCTGATGATAAAAAGTTAAAACAGGTTATGTCTAAACCTGAAGTGGTTAAAAAAGCAAGAACAAGAGTTCCTAAGATAGTCAAACACAATACTGATAGGCCTAAGACCAATGAAAAATATGTTAGGCAACCAGTTAGATATTGTGAACAATATAGAGCCATAAACAAGCACAGAGGTAACCAAAGTAATTGGTATAGTCTCAAGTCTCTCCAACAAAGAGATAACAAAGCTTGTTACACATGTGATAGTTTTGACCATCTTACAGCTTTCTGCAACCAATGGGTATATGGGTATGAAAGTAATAGAGTGAAATACAAAAGGCAAACACCTAAAACTCATTTTCACTCTAATTCTAAAAGATCAAAACCCAAAACAGTCACAAAAGTAGTTCCTGCTGATAGAGCAAAAACTGTTCCTGCTGAAAAGAAAATGGTTTCTGCTGACAAACCATATATGACTGTTTACCCAAAATCAACAATTAAGGGTGCAAAAACAACTTTTAAACATGCATCTAATATTGTTCAAAGGCCCATTCAAACAAAGACAGTGGTCCAAAAACAAGTTTGGAGACCAAAAGATACAACTGCAAAGCCATCAGTTTCTGTTGATAGCCAAATAGTTCATATCACTGCTAAGGGAAACAGGGCAAATGCTGTTAAGGCCTCAGCATGTTGGATTCTTAAATCCAATGTTGCATCAACTATCCTTAAGAGATTACATTCTATTGATGCAAAAGGCAGATCCAAGTCAGTGTTGGCTTGGATCCCCAAAGAAAACTAATTCCTTTATTTATGTGCAGGGACATTCATCAGCAGATACTGAAGATCAAGGATTCTCAGACAGTGGATGTTCAAGGCACATGACAGGCAACAAGTCTTATCTCTCAAATTTTCAATCAGTAGATGGAGGCTATGTTACCTTTGGAGGAGGAATTGGAGGAAAAATTACTGGTAAAGGTACTATTAAAACCGGTAAACTAGATTTTGAAGATGTGTACTATGTGCAAGAGCTTAAGTATAATCTTTTTAGTGTCTCAGAAATGTGTGACAAAAAGAACAAAGTTCTCTTTACTGACACTGAATGTCTTGTATTTTCTTCTGATTTTAAGATGCCTGATGAAAGTCAAACACTTCTTAGAATTCCAAGAAAAGGCAACATGTACAGTGTTGATATGAAGAAAATTGTTCCAAAAGATTCTCTTACTTGTCTTATTGCTAAGGCCACATTGGATGAATCTATGAAATGGCATAGGAGGCTTGGTCATATTAACTTCAAAACCATTAATAAGATTGTCAAAGATGGTTTGGTAAGAGGTTTACCTCAAAAATGATTTGAAAATGATCAAACATGCATTGCTTGTCTTAAAGGCAAACAACACAAAGCCACTTGTAAGCCCAAAATTTTTAACTCTATCAATCAATCATTGTTTATGCTGCATATGGACTTATTTGGTCCTACAAATGTTAGAAGTTTGTTGCATAAGAGATATTGTCTAGTTATTACTGATGACTTTAGTAGATTTACAGGGGTATTCTTTTTAGGAACTAAGGATGAGACTTCTAGCATCCTTAAGACCTTCATTACAGAGATAGAAAACCTAGTAAGCAAAAGAGTAAAAGTCATTAGATGTGATAATGGGACAGAATTTAAAAATAGAGTTATGGATGATTTCTGCAAAGAAAAAGGTATTAAAAGAGAATTTAGTGTTGCAAGAACTCCACAACAGAATGGAGTTGCTGAAAGGAAAAATAGAACACTAATAGAAGCTGCTAGAACTATGTTAGCTGACTCTAAGTTGCCTATAACTTTTTGGGCAGAAGCAGTCAACACTGCTTGCTATGTTCAAAATAGAGTTTTAGTTGTAAAACCTCACAACAAGACATCATATGAACTTTTTAGAGGTAGAACTCCTGAAATAGGATTTCTTAGACCTTTTGGATGTCATGTGACAATTCTAAATACCTTAGACCATCTTGGAAAGTTTGATGGAAAAGCAGATGAAGGATTCTTAGTTGGATATTCTATCAATAGCAAAGCATTCAGAGTATACAACATGAGAACTAGAAGAGTAGAGGAAAATCTACATGTGAAGTTTTTGGAAAATAAAACCAATGTAGAAGGTCAAGGTCCCAAATGGCTATTTGATCTTGAAACTCTATCCAAATCAATGAATTATGTGCCTTTTGTTGCAGAAACTAATGAATTTTCAGGTTCACAAACTGCTGATGCAACAAATGGAGAAGGATTAGAGAAGGAGACAGATCAAGATTATGTGTTGATGCCAATATGGACAAATGCAAGTGTGGATTCAACTTCAATAAATGGTGAATCTTCTTCTGGTAAATCTAAATAAGATGTTGAAGATGAATACAAGGAAGAAAGAGCTAAGGAACAAGAGTTTCAAATCAGAAGTAACACTGCTGTTTCTGCTGATAAGCAAATCGTTCCCACTGATAAGCAAAATGTTCCTGCTGATGGACCATCAGAAGAAACACAAGCAAATATCTCAGAAGATGAGGTGGATTTCAACAACCTTCCACCTGATTATCAAGTTCTTTCTACTCCACACTCAAGGATTCACAAAGTTCACTCCCTGGACAATGTAATTGGAGATGTACAATCAGGAGTGAAGACAAGACAACAATTGATGTCTTCAGATCAACAAGGGCTTATTGATGCCCTTTATGCTTCAAAACAGCATGAGTTTT
This sequence comes from Artemisia argyi, assembly GCA_030686995.1. Lineage (NCBI taxonomy): Eukaryota > Viridiplantae > Streptophyta > Magnoliopsida > Asterales > Asteraceae > Artemisia > Artemisia argyi. The sequence continues at coordinate 65,219 of JARVZY010002677.1, read as the reverse complement.
CAAACTCTTGTTTATTTGTATGTTTTCTCTCACAAGATGAACCAAAGAATATTCATAAAGCCCTAGAGAATTCAAGCTGGTTGGAGGCTATGCAAGAGGAGCTTCTTCAGTTTAAGATTCAAAAGGTTTGGGTGCTAGTTGATTTACCAAGTGGTGTAAGGGTAATTGGCACTAGATGGGTTTTTAGGAATAAAAGGGATGAAAGGGGCATAGTGATAAGAAATAAAGCTAGACTCTTTTTGGCTTATGCTTCATTTATGGGATTCACAGTTTATCAAATGGATGTCAAGAGTGCTTTCTTATATGGTAGTATTGAAGAGGAGGTGTATGTCTCACAACCACCTGGTTTTGTTGATCCTGACCATCCAGACAAAGTGTACAAGGTTGTTAAAGCTCTATATGGCCTACATCAGGCACCAAGAGCTTGGTATGAAACACTGGCTTCCTACTTAATTTCAAATGGATTTCAAAGAGGCAAGATAGATCAGACACTTTTCACCAAGAAGCATAAGAAGGAACTTTTGCTAGTTCAAGTGTATGTGGATGATATCATCTTTGGATCTACAAGGAAGGAGATGTGTTTGGAGTTTGAGAAGCTTATGCACAATAAGTTTCAGATGAGTTCCATGGGGGAACTTACATTCTTTTTGGGTCTGCAGGTTAAACAATCAAGAGAAGGAATCTTATTTAGTCAAGATAAATATGTTGCAGAGATTCTTAGAAAGTTTCAATTTGCTGATTCCAAAACAGCAAGCACACCAATTGATCCTGAGAAGCCACTTCTTAAAGATGTAGAAGGAACTAATGTGGATATACATACAGATCTATGATAGGTTCTTTGATGTATCTCACATCATCAAGATCTGATATCATGTTCTCTGTTTGTGCTTGTGCAAGATATCAAGTAACTCCTAAGGTTTCTCATTTAACAGCAGTCAAGAGAATTTTTAGATATCTCAAGGGTCAACCTAGGTTGGGTTTGTGGTATTCTAAGGAGTCATCTTTTGACTTGGTAGCATACTCAGATAGTGATTATGCTGGTGCTAGCTTGGACAGAAAGTCAACAACCGGAGGATGTCAATTCCTTGGATGCAGACTTATCTCATGGCAGTGTAAGAAACAGACAATGGTTGCTACTTCAACAACTGAAGCTGAATATGTAGCTGCTGCAAATTGTTGTGGTCAAGTTCTATGGCTTCAAAACCAACTTCTTGATTATGGGTACAATTTCTTACATACCATTATTCATATTGATAATAGTAGTACAATTTGCATTATTAAAAATCCAGTGCAACATTCTAAAACAAAACACATTGAAATAAGACATCATTTTATTAGAGATTGTAATGAAAAGAGGTTAATTCAAGTAATGAAAATTGCTTCAGAACAAAACTTTGCAGATCTTCTTACAAAAGCTTTTGATGTTGGTAGATTTCAGTACTTGGTAGCAGGTATTGGAATGCTAAATCTTTAAAATTTTCAATATAATGTGTTCTTGTATATAGATTTTGTTAATGCATCTAACTTTTTCATCTAAATCTACTATTACCAATATTTAAAAGTTATTCATACAGTTAGTTCTATGATTATTCTAATTCAAGACAAGTACTTTGTACTTTGCTCTTTTGGTTTTAGACTAACAATTTCAGGTATGAATGTTTGAGCTCAAAGGCTATTTCAAGTGAAATCTGCTGATCATAGCTGCTGATCCTTGCTGCTGAAAGCTGATCATTGCTGCTGATATAATAGGTTCATGATAGAAAAAGTTTGGGATTTCAAAACTCCTTAAAACTTCTTTCTTGGAATCTGATTATGATATTTCACCTTGAATTGATAAAATTAGTTGATCAGGTATTAACTGATACAACTCACTTTCTATCATTTTATACTCTCAAGTATAATGTGACTAATCTACGGATATCTGATAAAAAGAACAGCGAGCAACAGTGAATCTAACACTAGTATTAGAGGTAACAAATGCCACGAGCTGGAAACCCTGTAAAGAAAGCCTTTTGAATAGGTTTATCTGTACACAGGTAGTTATTTATAACTGAAAACATTGGTTCTCACACAACCAGAGGTTACTTTAAACCGAAATTTTGATTAAGTGTTAGTTACCACACTTAATCCCTTCAAAATGGTTAGAAGCAGTATGATTTTTTAATCATAAAATCATGTTCATACTGCTAAGTCAAATATTTCTTAAAAAGGATTTTCAAAGATGACTTTAAAAACCATCAACAGATGGACCAAGAGTCAAAAACGTCCATTGAATCACCTCTCATAGGAGTTAACACACCTAGAAGTGATGAGGGCAGAATCTTAAACTCTTAAGGAATTGATGGCTTCATGTACAAATTGTCTGAAAACATGGAAACTGCTAGATCAGATGATGAGATATGAGTGTGAGAGATCTTCCAAACAGGGGAGGAAATTGCTCAAGAGAGAAATAAATCTCAGGGGAGGTTACAAAAGCCCTTTAAAGGAAGATTAACCAAAGAAGAAGAAGGAAAAAATAAGAGCATACAAGATGATGACATGGTTTCTACTGATAAAGAACAAGAACAGAGCTGATAGGAGAAAGTTCTATCTAGATCATTCAAAGAAAGGTTTCAAGTTCAGTTCACTACGTTTGTTCATCACTTCCAAAGACATGCTGAAATATGATCTCTATTTCTTGGAACAAGCATCCAAGATACACAGCATCATTGACTCTTTAAATTCTTCAAGTTGAAAATTGCACCATCTTTTAGTCCAAGATTGGAGCAAAGAAAAGAAAGCAGATGAGTTACAGAGAAAGACATTCAATCACTCAAAAGAGAAGAAAGTTCAGATCACAGTCTGACAATGAAGTGTTTGAAAGATCTTCACAAAGTCCTCATTTAATTCAGAAAAACATGTTTGAATGGGATTCACATGTTTAGGGGAGGATTGTTGGGAATTAAATAATCAGAAGAATCAACATAAAGGTTTAAGGAAATACTACAAGTATGTTTCTGCTGATAAAGCACAAAGCACGTTTCCACTGATGGATTCTGCTGAAGAATGTTTTCTACTGAAGGTGTTTCTGCTGATGGATTCTGCTGATACTACTATGACTCATACGATTCTGCTGATACTTTTATGACTCATACGAACAGGTGTGTAGATAAGTACGACTTATTCTACTGATTCATATACAAGATAATATCTTTGTTGTAGTCATCAAATTGAACACTCCAAGTGAGTTGTAATCTTAGATACATGGTGTATCTTAATGACTCATATGATAAGTCATCAAAATAGCTAGAATGAAGCTTTGTCATAAGCTAGTATTTAGATGAGTCATATAGTTTGTAAAAGATCTTTCCTTGGACTATAAAAGGAAAATCTTAGATATGTATTAAGTATGTGCGTGACGTAAGTACAAAAAATACATACATGTGTAGCAATATACATAAAAAAAACATTAGAACAAAACACAAGATTCAAGGTCTTTGTAACCCTAGTGATAGTAAAGATCACTCGTATTATTGTTGAATAATATTGAATCGTTTGGTGAAATACTTTCATTGTTCTTTGTTAAATATACACAAGCATCACAGTTCCATTTCCAATAATCTTCTAAGTGTGGTTAAGTAGATTCCGCATACTTAATCATATTCACTCAAAATATCATATTACACGTTAAAAGGTCCAACACCTATAGTGTGTAATCACAGTCAACCGATCCTCTCAGATTTAAGTGTGGAGGAAAAGACTGCTCTAATAAAAGTTTTGAAGTCACACAAGCAAGCAATTGCTTGGAGACTCTCTGACATCAAGGGCATTGACCCCGAATTTTGTACTCACAAAATTTTAATGGAGGATGACTACAAACCAGCAGTCCAACAACAAAGAAGGGTGAATCCAAAAATTCATGAGGTCATCAAACAAGAAGTTTTAAAACTTCTTGATGCAGGTCTGATTTACCCTATCTCGGACAGTCCTTGGGTTAGCCCCATACATTGCGTTCCAAAAAAGGGTGGCATTACTGTTGTCACTAACGAGGAAAAAGAGTTTATTCCAACTCGATTGGTTACGGGTTGGCGTGTATGTATTGACTATCGCAAGTTAAATGACGCCACCCGCAAAGACCACTTTCCTCTACCCTTTATGGATCAGATGCTCGAGAGATTAGCGGGGAATGAGTACTATTGTTTCCTCGATGGTAGGGGTGGCAATTCGGGTCGGGTTCGGGTTGGCGGGTTTGGGTTGACAGGTTGGCGGGTCAGAAAACCCCAACCTGAACCAGACCCATTTAAAATCATCGGGTCAGTTATGTCAACCCTAACCTGTTTACACATAACCTGAACTAACCCATTTAACCCGTATATATACTTGGCTTGGCGGGTTAAATAAGTTACATGGGTTAAATAGTTTAAACAGGTTTCGGGTTGACCAATTTAACTTATTTTATATACAAAAGTTGGCACATTACATGAGTTAAACAGGTTAAATGGGTGTGTGGGTCAACCCGTTTAATCCATTTAACCAATATAATAAAATTTAATTAATTTTTAGTTTAAGAAAAAAAATCTTAAACAGGTTTGGTGGGTCGACCCACTTAAATAATTCCCAACTTGAACCTGACCTATTTAATAAATGGGTTAGATGAGTCGACCCAAACCCGACCCGAAATCTATTTAAACTCAACCCGAACATGTTAATTTTCGTGTCGGTTTTAGGTCGGGTTTCTTGTCGGGTCAGAAATTGCCACCCCTACTCGATGGTTTCTCGGGTTACTTTCAGATTCCCATTGATCCGCAGGATCAAGAAAAGACCACTTTCACGTGCCCTTATGGAACTTTTTCCTATAAATGTATGCCGTTTGGTTTATGTAATGCTCCGTGCACGTTCCAAAGGTGCATGATGGCCATATTTTCTGACATGATCGGGAAAACTATGGTGGTCTTTATGGATGATTTCTCGGTCATTGGGGATTCATTCCAATCATGTCTCTCCCATTTAGACAATATGCTCAAACGCTGTGAAGACACAAGGTTATGTCTAAATTGGGAGAAGAGCCACTTTATGGTCAAAGAGGGCGTTGTCCTCGGCCATAAAATTTCAAAGAACGGGATTGAGGTTGACAAAGCCAAAGTGGATGTCATCGAAAAATTACCTCATCCCACTACCTTCAAAGGTGTTAGGAGCTTTTTGGGTCATGCCGGTTTTTATCATATGTTTATTCAAGATTTTTCCAAAATCGCTCGGCGTATGACCCATCTTCTCGAGAAGGATGCTCATTTTATCTTCTCCCTCGAGTACATTGAAGCTTTTGAAACCTTGAAGAAAAAGCTTAATGAGGCACCGATTCTTGTTGCCCCCGATTGGGACTTGCCCTTTGAACTTATATGTGATGCGAGTGATTATGCAATATGGGCAGTCTTGGGGCAACGCAAATCAAAACATTTTCAGCCGATACACTATGCGAGCAAAACAATGACCGAGGCTCAAAGTTATTACACCACCACTAAAAAAGAACTATTAGCAGTGGTGTATGCCTTTGAAAAATTTCGGCCATATTTGATACTGACCAAATGCATAGTGTATACGGATCACTAGGCTTTGAAATACCTCTTTGCAAAACAAGATGCAAAGCCGAGACTACTCCGTTGGGTTCTCCTCCTGCAAGAATTTGATATCATAATTCGTGATAAAAAAGGAGCTGAGAACCTAGCTGCTGATCACCTCTCCCGTCTTGAAAACCCCCACCAAGATGCTTTCGAGAAAAAGGAAATAAATGAAACATTTCCTCTCGAGACCCTCAATGCGGTTTCTTTTCGTGGAGATTCTACTACCCCATGGTTTGCCGACTTTGCAAATTACCATGCGGGTAACTTTTTTGTAAAAGGGATGTCGTCCCAACAAAAAAAATGAGTTCTTTAAAGATGTAAAACACTATTTCTGGGACGACCCCTACTTGTTTAAAATCTGCGCGGATCAAGTCATCCGGCGGTGTGTTTATGGTCAGGAAGCCACATTCTCAAGGCTTGCCATGCTAGTCCCACGAGGGGCCACCATAATCCAAACTACATCGCCAAAAAGGTGTTTGATTCCGGTTTCTACTGGCCCACAATTTATAAGGATGCCCAGGAATTGGTCAAATCCTGTGACGCTTGTCAACGTCATGGGAATATTTCACAAAAGAATGAAATGCCTCAAAATGCAATTCAAGTTTGTGAAATCTTTGACGTATGGGGCATTGATTTTATGGGGCCATTTCCGTCATCCCATGGAAATAAGTACATACTCGTAGCTGTTGACTATTTGTCAAAATGGGTTGAAGCGAAAGCTTTACCCACTAATGATGCCCGAGTTGTTGTGAAATTCTTGAAAGCTCTTTTTGCTCGATTTGGAACTCCATGTGCTATTATCAGTGATCGTGGTACGCATTTTTGCAATGACAAATTTGATAAAGTCATGCAAAAGTATGGTGTAACTCACCGTCTTTCTACTACGTACCACCCACAAACAAGTGGACAAGTAGAAGTTTCCAATCGAGGAATAAAAAGAATATTGGAAAGAACTGTAGGTGAAAATCGTGCATCGTGGTCGGATAAATTAGATGATTCACTCTGGTCTTTTCGTACTGCATACAAAACACCCATTGGGTGTACGCCTTACAAGCTTGTGTACGGAAAAGCGTGCCATCTACCGATCGAGCCACAAAGCCTACTGGGCCCTCAAGCATGCAAACTTGGACCTCCAAACAGCGGGTGCTCATCGCAAAGTGCAGCTGAATGAATTAAATGAACTTCGTGATCAAGCTTATGAGAACTCTTTAATCTATAAGGAGAAGACAAAGAAGATTCATGACTCAAAAATCAAGAACCGCATTTTTAACGTTGGTGATCGAGTCCTTCTTTTCAACTCACGGTTAAAGATTTTCTATGGGAAGCTTAAAACCCGCTGGACTCGATCATTCACTATTTCCAAAGTTTATCCTTATGGCACCATCGAATTATCTCAAAATGACGGACCAAATTTCAAAGTGAATGGGCATCGTTTGAAACATTACTTTCGAGAGGATATACCATCCATGGTTGTCCCAGATCTTCAAAATTTCCCCAAGGACAAATGAATTTGGGGATCGAGTCAAGCTAGTGACTCGGTGAACAAAAACATTAGCTCAACATGGGTTTTCACCCATATTCTGACTTCTTTCTTTTTTCTAACACCCAAGTGTGGGGGAGTGGCCGTCCCCTGCTGAAAAAAGAATTATGTGTATACATGTTTATATGAATAAAGTGAAATATGATGTTCCCACAGTTAGCTTATTGATACGTGGGAATCGCACCAGGCTTTACCTCTCAAGGGATCACGAGAAGCTTACAACCCCCACCAGGCAGTGTACCTGATCGTTGTAGTATAGTATAGTGACAAGTACCAGGGGATTGATCGTTCAGCTAGGAATAGTGTCGGTAGGATTAGAAAACCAAAATACTAGTTCTAAAGGTGACGGATGATTATTTTTGTATTTTTATATTTTTTAGAAAACAAACAAAAGTCTCGGGTTTGAAGGATTTGGGGGGAATTAGTTGCTAGTCAACTAACCCAATACTAAAGATGCAATCAAAATAAAATACTAGAAAAGAAAATAAACTAAATTAACTAAGGTTGTGAGCAATAAGTGGAGAAAATGTGTTTACTTAGATTTCACTACTCCCTAGACATCTTTTACACGTTAATTACTTGTTATAGTTGCGTGGATGACGGATTGTATTCCTTAATACCATTCATGGGGTGGCGCACTTAACTCCCCAATCCTATGAGCTCTTATCTCCTCCTATGCCATGCCCAGCATAACCATAGGGATTATAAACAGTGGCTCATGCATTAAATACAACTAATAAAAACCTAGTGCACATCAGTTCATGTTTCCTAAGACGTTCAAGCATGTTACCATTTGGAGATCTGCCAGTTTTCTTAAGCCTAACATCGAATTCATTCATCCAATACAATTATAAACAAGTAATCAACACATAATTAACATCTAGGTTTCATTAGATCCAAGCAAACACAAGATAGATCTAGCCTAGCATGATGGAATTAAGACAAGAACAAGATATAGACAACCAACACATAGACATATTGATTGAATTAAAAGAATACTTATCTCAATTACACATGAAAGGTATCAAGGGCTTAGAACCCTTGAAAAACCTGTAAAATTCGCACCAAGTTCGTACTTAGGGTTTCTCCAAAACTTCTCTCTTAATGTGTGAAAATTAGAAAAATATATATAGGAAATAGGGTCTGACGGCGTCAAGACAAATTATGTGAAGCCGTCACCTCGCCGCCAAAATACTTCTCGGACTGCCATGATCTACTTTTGACGCCGTCATGTGTTATGCATTTCCAGGCCGTCATGCATTTTACTCTTGACGCCCTACTTCGTGACGCCGTAAAATCTATACTGGGTCGTCATGGAAATTACTCTTGACGCCGTCAGAAATTCCTTCTTGACGCCGTCACCTACTATTCCCAGCAAGGAAAATTAAGACTTTGGCATTTTCTTCACTTTTATGCTTCAAAAACGGCCGAATTGCTTCCTTTTCCAGATTTCACTCCCAAAGTACCTAAAATCACAAAAGGAACGATTTAGGGCAATATTTGATCAAATAAATTCAATTCCGGGCTTAAATGACCCCTTAAAAGTTGTTCATTTTTCGCCTCATCATATACCCTTACACTTGAGATTTGCTTGTCCTCAAGCAAACGCGCTTTTATTCTACTCAAAATACAAGTTAGGGGTCATTTAACATTAATATAAAAGTAATTACAACAAATAATCGTTCCACTAAAGACCAATAGACAAGCACGGAGGTCATACACTAGCACCTCACAAATAGTGTTTAGATACTCACATCTCTCGGGTGTAATAAAGTATAGATTACAATATGGAAACGGAAAATATCTCTCACTACCTGTCATAGCAAAATAGATTACCATAGGCTTGGGAAAGGATCAAACCTCCACCACATGGCGTAAGCACCTAGGATAAACTATCAAAGAGGTCTTTTAAAGGGTTGTAACGTTAGGTGTAGGGATATGAAATACACAGTTTTGTTGGATAAAGGAAGTTTTTTTACTGGTGGCGAGTTAACAATCTTGGTTAATTACAAGTACAATGTGGCGTTGCTAAGCCAAGACTAGACTCGACTTAAGCTAATAAATGAAAAATAACAAAAAACATAAAATGAACATAGAATGAAAAGGGATGGTAGTCCGTATGTTTTTTCTCTTTTTCTTTTTTCTATTTTTTTTTTTTTTTTTTTTTTTTTTTTTTTTTTTTTTTTTGCATACACTCTTACCCTACCATCCAAAATAATACATCATAGGGAATAAACATTTCCCTTACACTTGAATTTTTACATACTTTACAATAAACTAATCTAATGACTCGAATTAAGAAAATCAAAACACTTCGAGTACTTTTAAGATTAACGTACATATGGGGGTAATAAATGATGTTCTTCCCCATTACTCCATAAAATAAGTACTTTACCCATGAGTCCCAATCGTCCCAAAACAATATGTACGAGGATATGACTCGACTTAGCAACCATGTAATCAATTATATAGTTAACTTAGGGTTTAACAAATAACAATAATGCACTAAAAATGAGTGCATACACGGAAGGCTAAGGCGATTTGGGTGTACATTTAAGTGGGGTGTAACAAATTCTTCCTTTAAGTAAAATGCTTAAAGTTAGAAACAAAAAGATAGGCTCGGAGGGGTGTACTAGGGGTTTCGTGTACTAAAAATGAGTACAACGCTAAGGGTGTGGGAAAAATTAGTTGACGTAACTAGCCAAGTAATATGACTTAAATGGTCAAGTAATTATGATACGGGTTTAACACATGGGTAATCCTAATGCTTCTTATCATGTTGTAAATCCTACTACACGAATGTAGTCTCACTAGCGGTCTCGGGATGCATCACTAACGCAAGTTCTAGAATCTAAATGCTACCGGTACACTCATAAGCACTAATAGTAAATGATTTTCCTATCAAATCTAAAGGCGAACCTCACATATTTGGGTGGAAATTTTTTCTGAATATACGGTTATGTGCTAGTTATACAATCTCCTATCCATGAGATGCTTGCTATGGCTAAAGTTTCACTCCTAAATGTTGTAAAAAAATTTAAATTTGGTGCTAAAATTGCACTAACAAGTATTTCTCATAGTTTTATTACACATCTACCATCAAACTAAACAAACTCAAACGAAAGTGCATATGTAAGGTATCATCTTTTTACCCTCCCCTTACACTTAAGATGAACATTGTCCCCAATATTCAAGTAAAGAATGTAAAAGTGAAAAAGTAAAAAGAATGAAATCAAATACTCCCCTGATTCGCTCGGTATGGATAATAAGGTGGCTAGGTTAAATCTTCCTCCAAGAAAATGAACAATCAAAGCTTCCCTTACAGAATATAAATCATCTTCTTGTCATACATAGCCTGTAAATCTGAGAAAATAGACAAAAACAACCTCGCGTAAAATCGGCGGCATCCTATATAAGTTACTAAATCCTAGAAAACAAGATAAGATATAATGCTTGTGGAATGAAGTTTGCAGATTTCCTGGAGATTATAAAACTTAATAATTCACAAAAACCATAAGACTCCGTTAGAAAAACAAAACTGGTAAAATTTCCAGATTTTTACACGTGACGCCGTCAAGAGTTAACTCGTGACACCGTCAGAAGTGACCTGCAGAGATTCTTATGTTAAGTTTCTGGAAAATTTCTGGAAAAACTTGGTCCTACTTCCTGGAAAATCCTGCAAAACTTCATTTTGACTCAATACAAGCATTTGACTCTAACAAATACGAATATACATGTTCATTTAATATTGTTGTGGTTCATGCTCAATTTCGTTCTTATAAACAAATTTGGATCTCCCTTACACTTATCTTTTGCAAAATACCTTTATATGCAATTAAGACGAAGTTAAAAACAAAATAAAGCATTTTCACAATTTACTTTGAAACATGAGCCACAAGCAATAAAAATAAAACATGCATACGGAAACAAATAAAATGAAACAAACAAACAAACAAACAAATAAAAACACACAAAACATATAAATAAAGCTTGGGTTGCCTCCCAATAAGCGCTTGTTTTTGTTCGAGTCACGAGCCTGACTCTACCCTTATTTAACGGAAATAGGGGAGGTTTTCCCTACACTTTGAATTAAGTGCCGGTGGAAGTAGCGATACACACCCTTAGGGTGGAAATATGCCTCGTGAAGAAAGAGTGGTGGATGAATTATATGCTCAAAGGGGTGTGCTCCTATCATCATAACCTTACTTAATTCAATCGGGTAAATAGGTGGATTAAGATTTTCACCTAGAAAGGGATCATTTTCAATCAACTTCAAGAGACTCCTAGTTGGGAATCCATCTTGACCTAATAAACCCAGTTTAAACCCATAATATTTCTTGCGATCAATCATAAATGGGTGATGTAAGCATGTAAGGTCATTTTCCACTCCTATAATGGCTTCCTCTCTACAAGGCTTAGAGTCCACTACCTTTATCATAAGACTACCCGAACTATATGGTTTGATGGGTGGATCAGAACCTATTTCAATTCCTAAATTTTCATCCAAGGATGGAAGATTAGGTAACGGTTTTGGTTGAGGCTCCGGTTCATCAAAACTAGGAACTTCCCTAGAACTAAGAGTAAGGTTATCATTATAAATATTCAAACCTATATCCTCTAGTTGTGTTTGGTTCAAATGTTCTACCTCTACTGGGGTTCCTATAGTCTCTTCTACTTTTTCCGGGTAAGTCAAGGGAGGTGTGTGTGCCTCAAGTGATGATGGGAGTTGTGGGGTACCTTGTAGGTTTGTGTTATTTACCTCATCCTTCCTTGTGTCAAGATCACCTATATCCTCAACATGTGTTTCATTATTATCTAACCCTAACATTTTCCCAAGTATCTCCCGTACTTCTCTAGGCATCTCAACTTCTATGTCCGAATCATATGGATCATCCTCAATATTCTGACTGCTATATACAAATTGCCCAAGAGATTCATCATATGTTTCTTGAGATTCATCATCATCGATCATAGGACCTAGGTCTTTTTGATCAATGTGATCATGTTCGGCTAAATCCTCCATCACATCAAGGTTACCTATGTGTTCAGCTTGTACTATGGCATTACATGACAACCACTTAGGTATCTCAACATTAATATATTCATCCCCAAACAAACTTGTTTCATGATCCTGGAAATTTATATTCAATTGACTTGTACTAACGTTTGTTGGGTTGTCTACCCTATAATAATATTGGGCACAATCTTTTATGGTATCCCATGCTTCTTCAGCACTTAATTCCCTAAAGTCCCCATTGCCAAAATCCTCAATGCGCATTTGGTCATATTGGCCAACACGATAGTAAAAGGTTCGGGTCAGGGATGCTAAAGCGAAACTATGATGAGGGAATTTTCGGAGTAAATTTCTAAAACGAGTCCATGCATCATATATGGGTTCATCTCGATATTGTTTGAAATTCGAGATGTCAATAGGGTAGAATGGCCTTTGTGGTTGGTGGTATGATGGATTTGCGTACTCCATAATGGTGAACGGAAGAGTCAATGGAAATTACGAACAAACACACAAAGAAATAAGATAGACTAAAGTAAACCTAAAAATAAAATAAAATCTTACTAGAAAGGAATCTAGCAAGTAGACCTAATAAACAGAAATTCTAACCTAGACAATAACTATTCCCCGGCAACGGCGCCAAAAACTTGATACGTGGGAATCGCACCAGGCTTTACCTCTTAAGGGATCTCGAGAAGCTTACAACCCCCACCAAGCAGTGTACCTGATCGTTGTAGTATAGTATAGTGACAAGTACTGGGGGATTGATCGTTCAGCTAGGAATAGTGTCGCTAGGATTAGAAAACCTAAATACTAGTTCTAAAGGTGAGGGATGATTATTTTTGTATTTTTATATTTTTTAGAAAGCAAATAAAAGTCTCGGGTTTGAAGGATTTGGGCGGAATTAGTTGCTAGTCAACTAACCCAATACTAAAGATGCAATCAAAATAAAATACTAGAAATGAAAATAAACTAAATTAACTAAGGTTGTGAGCAATAAGTGGAGAAAATGTGTTTACTTAGATTTCACTACTCCCTAGACATCTTTTACACGTTAATTACTTGTTATAGTTGCGTGGATGACGGATTGTATTCCTTAATACCATTCATGGGGTGGCGCACTTAACTCCCCAATCCTATGAGCTCTTATCTCCTCCTATGCCATGCCCAGCACAACCATAGGGATTATAAATAGTGGCTCATGCATTAAATACAACCAATAAAAACCTAGTGCACATCAGTTCATGTTTCCTAAGACGTTCAAGCATGTTACCATTTGGAGATCTGCCAGTTTTCTTAAGCCTAACATCGAATTCATTCATCCAATATAATTATAAACAAGTAATCAACACATAATTAACATCTAGGTTTCATTAGATCCAAGCAAACACAAGATAGATCTAGCCTAGCATGATGGAATTAAGACAAGAACAAGATATAGACAACCAACACATAGACATATTGATTGAATTAAAAGAATACTTATCTCAATTACACATGAAAGGTATCAAGAGCTTAGAACCCTTGAAAAACCTGTAAAATTCGCACCAAGTTCGTACTTAGGGTTTCTCCAAAACTTCTCTCTTAATGTGTGAAAATTAGAAAAATATATATAGGAAATAGGGTCTGACGGCGTCAAGACAAATTATGTGACGCCGTCACCTCGCCGCCAAAATACTTCTCGAACTGCCTTGATCTACTTTTGACGCCGTCATGTGTTATGCATTTCCAGGCCGTCATGCATTTTACTCTTAACGCCCTACTTCGTGACGCCGTCAAATCTGTACTGGGTCATCATGGAAATTACTCTTGACGCCGTCAGAAATTCCTTCTTGACGCCGTCACCTACTGTTCCCAGCAAGGAAAATTAAGACTTTGGCGTTTTTTTCACTTTTATGCTTCAAAAACGTCCGAATTGCTTCCTTTTCCAGATTTCACTCCCAAAGTACCTAAAATCACAAAAGGAACGATTTAGGGCAATATTTGATCAAATAAATTCAATTCCGGGCTTAAATGACCCCTTAAAAGTGGTTCATTTTTCGCCTCATCACTTATAATATTGCCTTTTTACATTCAAAGAGTCGGAATAATAGCCGGGACTTTGAATATTGAGGACAATATTCAATTCTAAGTGTTGGGGGAATTCTAACGAATTTTATCACATTATACCTTCTAGTACCCCCGTTTTTGGCCAAAAATTTTAAAAAATTTTCACTTAAGTTTTAAAATTTTGAGGTTATCAGTCAACCATGTCTAACCCACAAAAGGACTGGCTAATCCAGGAGCAAACGACTCTTGGTAAAGATATCTCAAATCCGTTGATGGCTGACAATTTGCCGAAAATTGTATGGTATTCAACTCACCATATCCTAAAAAGTAAAAGAATTGGCTAGCCCGCAAGGTTATCGCTTGTGGTAAAGGCAGTGGAAAGCCATAATTGGTAGTCAACTCACCAAGATGATGACTGTGTTCCATCAAGAGTTGGCTAGTCCAGAAGCAAACGGCTTCTGGTAAAGACAAATCAAAACCGTTGACAGCTTATGGTTTGTTAAAAATCATATGGTTATCAGTGTACCATAGTTCTTACTTGAACTGAAACATTTGGCTACTCCATAAGTAATGGCTTTTGGTAAAGAGATTCAAATCCATTAAATTTTCACAAAAGATTGCTAGGGACTAGCAATAGTTTAGTGTGGGAGATTGATGAGTGCTCAAACACTCATCGTTTTTGGTCAAATCTGAACTGCAAATCATTTAAAAACACTCAAAAATGCATCAAAATACTGAAAATATCCCAGGGATTGTGTTTTATATGTTTTAGATGCAAAATGAGTAAAAACAGATGAAAAATGAACAAAGTTTGCATAATTGGCAGTTTCAGTCCCCCAAGTATCAAAACTTGTCAAAATTAGTCCATAGGCATTTATTTTGAAAGATAAGTCAACCCAAGTCTTTTGAAAGTCAAAAATTATCAAAAAAATGATCTTTGGGTATAAAGTTTCAAAGGTTTACATGTTTGGTCCCTTAAGTTTCAAAGTTGGCAAATTTGGTCTCTGGGAATTTTAAAAATGGAAAATTGCAATAATTGTCCTTGGATTATGGAAACTTGGCATAATTGGTCATTTGGAACACTTTGGGAAACTTACAACATCAGCCCCTCAAGTTTCAGAAAATTACAAAATGGTCCTTGTGTTTTGCTACTTAACCAACCGGACCCTTATTATTAATCCAATCCCAAAACCAAAACAAACCCAATCCAAATCCTCCTCAGCCCAATCACCCCGGCCCAAAACCTTTTTATTAATAAAAATCCCACTACGGTCAACACCCCCAGTCAAACCCAACTCCACCACTGTTCACCCACCTTTCCCCCGTTTTCCTGCAACCAATCCCCCCTTCAAGCCTCCACCTTTTTCTCACCTTCTCCACTACTGCCCCCTCTCTACTAATAATCCAACCCCAACATTTAATGCCCTCACCTAAACCACTCAAACTGTCAAATGGTACTATCTCATTCTTTTGGCGCCAAAATGGTTTCAAAGGCCATGATCAAATATAACTTATCCAATGGCTCAGAATGGAAGTGGGATTTACTGAAGGACCCTTGCAAACCCTAAAGGCCCCCTATAAAATGAAAGATAAGGCTTGTGGAGCAGTATGTAGTTTATTTTTTGCTAGGTAGTGTCGAATAGTGTAATTTTCAGTTTCAATTGTATCTTTAAGCTTTCTAGTGTTAAATTAAGCAAATTCAGTGTATTGTAAAACTTTTCTAAGCATCTAATTCAAGTTTCAGTTCATTATTCAGTTTGTGCCATTTTGACTCAAAATTCTCATTTCCACTTAATGCTGTTCTTAATGTTTGTTATGAATTCTTAGGCTCATTTAAGCTCTTATATAGCACCTAATAGCTATTAGACTAATTAAAATCCAGTTTATATAAGAAAACAAAAGAAATAAAAAAATCAAGAAAAATACCTCAAAAATATAAAAATCAGTCAAAAAAGGAGGATCAAGCATGGAGCACTGTTAATTTGGGATGGCAGTGGGTTAGAGGTTTTATGGGAAGCCTATAGGTTGGATCTAAGGTCCTTGGTTCTTATTTTTCAGCTGGATTGCAATTTGTAAGCATCTTGTTCACAATTTTCCATTTCACTGTATAAGTTGGTTATCATTGCTCTTTCCTGTGTTTCTATGTTTGCTTAGTGGTTTATAATCATAATATAGTTTAAAATAGATAACTTTTTCTTTGAAATTTGTTGTTGCTAAAAATTCTAAATCTCACAATCAAGTAGCATTATTGTCACCTCTGTGTTTCTTGCTTGTATTATTGTTGATTTAAGCTCATTTGGTCTTATTATGTGATATTATAAAGTTTGAAATCAGTGTTAAGGTCTAATTCTGACATTTGCTTTGGAAATCAAGTATAAGCCCTTCATTAGGGAGTGTTTAGGATTAACCTGTTTCATAGGGTTCTTGGTTGGTATTGTTGTAGATTGTTGTTGCAGCATATTAGTCTAGGTCCAAGTAAGTGTAATCAACCATAAAAATCAGGTCCCTTTTGGACCAAAGTCAAAATCATCCTTTGAGCTGTTTGATTTCTTAACTGTTAGGGACTAGGGGTAGTATAATCATCATTTAGGTTTAGAACTTATTAATTTAGCTTATTTTAGTCTCGTTATGCCTTAAAACATCAATATCATTCAGAAAATTAGGATCAAACTTCACTCAGGTCAAACTTTCATCTCAATTCAAAAAGTCAAAATAGCATAAATTGGCAGAATCTCACTTTTTGTGAGAATTTTCAGGATTTTTTGTTAGGATTTGGACCCTGAAACTTTTTGTGGTTAAAACATCCCACTTAAACTACAGGAATCCATGGACAGATTATTTTTGAGATTTTTTTATTTGATCTGTGCAATTGCTTATTTGTAGGTGCAGGGTCATTACCCTCCCCTGCACCAGGGCTATTAGCCATTCTCTTTGACTTGTTGTGACTAACTCAATGGACCCCACCCTTTACCTTTTAGCTTTTTGAGGAGCTTATCAGCTCAACTTTTTAGACCTAGGCTTAAGTTGTTCTTTAGCTCATTGGAGCATAGCTTATTTGGACTTTCATTTTGACATGTCCTCAGAAACAAAACTGAGCACTCAGTTTTGTGAGCCAAGTTCATAACCCCACCAAGTATTCATTAATAAGCCATAAGCACAGCTGATTGGCTTATTGTGAAGCTGACCTGTCCATCTTAAGGGTTCAAGTATAATTTTGGTCCCCTGACCCCTCTTGTGGCCCCCATAGAGGGCTGCAGTTGGGCAATTTAGCCTTTGTGGTATGTCAAATGAGCCACTGGCTTATTTGTTGTTTGTAGCTTATTAAGAGTACTTATTTGAATCATTTGTGTTCATTTCTGTGTATTGTTATTAGTTGTTGGTTTATTTTGGCTTGTGCATCAATTGTGTAGCTTATTCAAACAATTCCAACTCATAATAAGCCCTTGGCTTATTCTGTCTTCATAATAAGATCACCAATTGCTTATTATCCACATTCAGCCAAACTTCCTTCATAGTAGTTACTCATAATTAGTGTATAAATAGGTTTAAAAAGAAAAATCCAAAAAAGACAAACTTAATAGAAGTACGTGATAGCTTCTACTTAAGCCAATTGGCTTATTCTGAGCTTCTATTTAATAAAGTAATTTTAGTAATTTTTTTATATTTTTCTCTTCTCATTTGGTATTTTTCATAATTTAAATTAGTTTTTAATAATTAATAATTAGTTTTTAATTAATAATAATTAATTTAAAAGTCAGAAAAATACCAATTTAATTTTAAAATTAGTTTTTAGTTACTATAGATTTTTCCAAATATTATTTTCAATTTTCTAGAGTAATTTTATAATTAGTTATAATTTAGTGTAATTTAAATAATTAAAAAGTAATTAGAATTTAAATTAGTTTTTAATTAGTAATAATTATATAAATAGTGTAAAAATTAATTTTCTTTTTCTAAAAATTTTCTTTATTCATTAGGTTTGTGAAAATATCTTTTTCATATCCCTAGCCTTTTTATTTATTCAAATTCACTTTTCCTCACGTACATTTGTTACCGTTTTCAATTTAAGCGTACGTGTTTAGGTTTTTACGCGTTTCTTTCTAATCTAAATTCACGTAATCAATCATATAGCTTTCCTAAGCTATCTCATTTCATAATTCTTAAATATTTCTCATCATAACCCTTTCCTGTGAAAATCACCCGATCACAAGCACGCTTAAGTACAATTTACACCTCGTCGGGACATAACGACCCGGTGATTCCCTATATTATCCAGAAGCATTGACTCTAAGCTATTTGACTTAGTTGACCATTTACTTGGTCAATTTAGGTTGACTGTTTAGAGCCAATCACACCTTTTCTAATATCCAACAAAAAACTAATGCACACTTATCCCAATTTTTTAATGCACAAAACTATGTAATGAACATTTAGATCATTTGTAATGCTTAAAAAAATGTTATTTCACACCACTCACGGTTAACAAAACGTGTGCCATATATACTTACTTCCTACCAAATCTGATGCATATTTAGCACACTTTTTAATGCACTAAACATTTGATATTTCATGCAACTCACGATTATCAATACGTATCACACTTTTTTGGCGTCTTCTTACGAAAACTAATCCATATTTAGCCCGATTTAATTCAAAAAACCGTGATTGATCCAAACGCATCTTTACTAAATTCCAACAAAAACTAATGCATATTTAGCCTACTTTTTAATGCACAAAACTATGTAATTTCGCACAACTCGCGATAATCAATATGTCTCATACCTTTACTAACTTCGTACGGATAATCATGAACATTTAGATCATTTGTAATGCTTAAAAAAAATTTGATTTCACACAACTCACTGTTAGCAAAACTTGTGACATTTGTACTCACTTCTTACCAAATCTGATGCTTATTTAGCCCACTTTTTAATGCGCAAAACATTGATAGTTCACGCAACTCATAATTATTCAAACATGTCACACTTTTAGTGTCTTCTTATCAAGACTAATGCATATTTAGCCTGATTTTAATTCCTAAAACAGTGATTTATCCAAACGTATTGCACCTTTACTAATTTCCAACAAAAATTAATGCACATTTATCCCACTTTTTAATGCACAAAACTATGTAATTTCACACAACTCACAATTATCCAATTGTATTGCACTTTACTAACTTTCAACTAATGCACGTTTAGACCACTTTTTAATGCACAATATGGTGTTATTTCACACAACTCAAGATTATCCAAATGTTTTGCAATTTTACTTTATATGAAAACTAATGTAGATTTAGCCTGTTTTTAATTCACAAAACAATGTTATTTCACAAAACTTACGATTATCCAAACTTATCGCAGTTTTATAAAACTATATGAAAAGTAATACATATTTTCCCCAATTTTAATTCATAAAACAATATTATTTTGCACAACTCAAGATTGTCACTTTTTTTTACAACATTATATGTAAGTTATTGCACATTTAGCTTTTTATTTGATGCACAAAACATGTACAACTAAATATAAAGAACATTTTGACAGGATATAGATTAGCAAGGCAATTTTAGGTTTAATTTAATCATTACCCATTTCTTCTAGTTGCTGTAAATTCTAACGAACAAAAATCAATTAAAATTAAGCACGTTTATAATAATATAAACAAAAGTGCTATTTCCATTGGCTTTTAATACCACTTTTTCAGTTAAATCACTAGTTGAAGCTTCAATTTCTGCTTAATTATTATTCGCATCTTCGATATTACAAAGTTTTGATGTACTTTTTAACGATTTCGATAGATTTCAACTTAGATTTTTAGAAGATTTGATGATTTATTTTAGATATCAACAATGGAGGATTTTGTAGATCTGTACTGTTGAGAGAGAGAGAGAGAGAGAGAGAGAGAGAGAGAGAGAGAGAAAGTGGTTGTATGAGAGAAAAAGAACTTGTGAACAATGAAGTGTAAGAGAGAGAAACGGGATATAAACATGTGTATTTATAAATGTGTGTTAATAATTAATTATTGAAAGACTATTTTGCCCTTCCAGCCTTAATTAAGAATTTAGTTTAATCACATCCATTGATTTTTAAATCAATGATCCATAACCCTTCTTATCCTTCTCACAAAAAATACTTTTTTTATTTTAACTCACCCATATATATATATATATATATATATATATATATATATATATATATATATATATATATATATATATATATATATATATATATATATATAGAATCTAGATCAAATAAGATCAAACTTAAAATTGTAAAAATGAGATCCAACTAAAATCTGACAAGTGATACACTAGTTAAAATAAAATTTACTTTTTTATTAACTACAACTAAAATTGTTAAAGTTACGATAGTTTTCTTTTTAAAATTGACGAAACAAAGGTGATACACTTTGATTCGACATGTAATGTGTATCAGGTTAAGGTGATACATTTGATTTGACATGTAAATTTATGATTGTGTATCACTAATCCAAATCAATATATCAATTGGTTATTAGTTTCTAAAATGTTAATTCATATTAATATTTTATTTTTTTGCATATTATTGCTAATTTGGTTATTTATAAATGGTTTTAGTGATTTTTTAGACTAGATCTTATTTTTACAACGTTAAGCTTGATCTCACATTAACCCTTCCCTATATATATATATATATATATATATATATATATATATATATATATATATATATATATATATATACTTGCTTCATGACCTGGTCGAGTCTCATGTAATATCTTGTTAAACATTTCAAATTTATATATCTAAATTGGTTAATTTTCAAAAAAAATAAAAAAAAAAATTATGATTTAAATGTAATTTTGTTTCATACAAATTTGCTATTAAAATTTAAATATTATTATTTTTTTATTATTATATATTATTCTAGGCGTAAGAAGCAAATTGTTTTGTTGAAGTGTATATAAACATTTCTAATTCATGACCCATCTGATGGGCGGGCGAGCTTCATATGAAATCTTATTTATGATTTATAATAAGGAAAATCACAAAAATACCCATTTTTAAGACCATACTTCAATAAATACCCATTTTTTAAAAATAAAAAAAAATCCGAAATACCCACAAAATCTGAAGGTTTGCTACACTTTGCAGGAATTTTGAAAAAAAATGAAAACTCGCAAGGTCTTTTTATAAACATTGCGATGTTTCGTTATTTCAATTTTTTTTTTTTTTTTTTAATTTCGCAAGGTTCATGTTAAAATGGCAAGTCTTGTCTTAGAATGGCAAGTCTTTGTTTTGTGAGGACAAAATCAAAATTTTGCAAGGTTGTTAAAAAAACCGTGCGATCTTTTCAAGTTTTTTTATTAAAATCAAAAAATCACAAGGTTTCTCAAAAGACCTTGCAATTTTTAGATATTTTCAAAAATCTGTAAAATTTAGCAACCTTGCGAATTTTGTGGGTATTTAAGATTTTTTGAAAAAAAAAAGTTTATTTGAAGAAGTATGGTTGCAAAAATGGATATTTTTGTGATTTTCCCTTTATAATATATGTACTTAACTCGTTAACATGTTAATTTTTGCAAACATGACCGGTGGCATATATTCAAGTAACAAACATTCATAAAACACTCATTCATTCATTCATTCATTCATTCATTCGAATAAAAACAAATCATAAGCGGTAACATGTATTCAACAAACAAATTTTGTTTGCTTCATTTTTATTGTTCATTAACTTTAAAAGAGAAGTGTCTAATGAAATTTTGAAAAGACTAACATTTAGTTTTCATCATCACCGAAGAAGTTGAGATCAATAATATCATCATCGATTTTTTTTTTATTTTTTTATTTTTTTATTTTTTTTTTGTGGGTAAAGGGCTAATACCCGGTGAAATAATATCATCATCGCTTTTATACACGTCTCGTAAAAAACAGACGTGTATAAAAATGCATCACTAAAACACTGGCTTTTGTAGGTTCAAAGTAATATGAAACTAACATTTTTGTAGTATTATAAAACCAAATCAAAAAGTTGTCTCAAAAGATATATCAAATTAATTATTATTACATCATACTTATAACATAAATTTGTTAATTGTCTTTGATATTGATCTTGTACTCGTGCCTGCGTCTGTATTTGTAAAACTTCCCAAACTTCCAACTCTAGGAGTCTCTGTACTAGAAATTTTGTAAGTAATTCTAAAATTAGTTATTGCGTTATTTATGTTTAATTAACAATTTTTTTGCAATAATCATTCTAATTAAGTATATAGCAGCTAACCTCCTTATACAAACTTGACATGATTCCACAAGTGTTAACAGAAGTTCAACGCCTTGCAAAAGAGGTTAACGACCAGAAACATATCAAGTCATGCAAATTTCTATGAATCATGCAAACTAAAGATGGAAATTTCAAACAATTTACTGATTTATTGGTTGTTTTGGTTATGTTTTCTCTCTAACGGGTGAAATAAAAGAATAGCAAAGTAGCATGGGTAAAACGTATCTAAATTCGCTAATATAATTCTAACTTGTACAATCTCCTAACTCACATTTGTTGAATAATGCTAACAATATGGTTTTTGTAATCATATCCAAATTTTATTAGATTCCAATTAAAGTGTCCGAAAAAGCGTTTTCGGGTAACCTCGCCTGACCCGCCACATTTTGATTTGTACCGAAATATTACCTGTTACCTGTTACCTGATACCCCTCCTATTTTTTCACCTCTACTGAAAACCAACACTTACTTCTTGCGGTAACGTGTCGCGTCCAAAATAAGGATACTTAAGCTTCCCTTCAAAATTTAAAAGATTTATGGTTTAGATATTCCAAGAATGACTGGTAGGATAGATCAGATATGTATATACAACCTCTTACAATAAAAGCATCTTAATTTAAATAGTCCTTTTCACCTTTGAATTCCTATGATACATACTTTTATGTGGCAATATGCAATAACATCAATAAGATATTAAAAGTACCTTATAGCTCTCTTCTCAGAAAGCCTACCTTTTTAACCTGTCATCCAAGGGATGAAACAAATTTGGTTTCTTACATGTTGCCAAATCCTTTTCCTTATCGATTTTTAGAATTTCTTCATAAGTTAGTGATACTGTTATATCAGACAACAAAACCGGGATAATTCATATGATAAATGGAAATTAAAATGAATAGTGTCTTACCCAAGTGATGGAATTCTGATTTCACACAAAGCATGCTTCATAAATTGAATACATATCAACAAGGAAATCTATTCGAGAAACAAAAGCAAAGATGGCCTTCATTTTTTTTTATCGATAATATCACATCTTGGCCATGTAGTTTTGCAACCAACTTAATAGTTAGTGGGGGTTTGTCCATGTCTATTATTGTGATCGTTGACATCCACTCCTTCACCCGCTCCTCATAAACAACATCTTGTGCAAAGTCAAGAACCTTGTCCTATCCTCATTGCTCAAAAATATTAGGAACTTTGTATCCTTCAAAATCTTCTTTTTCCACCTTTCTTAATTTGATCAATGTGGTTTTCGTGCTTAACTTTTGTCTGAACAGGATAGGCTTCCAAGCATCAGGATGTTCGCACAAAGAAAATAACCCATTCAGGTACCTGTGATCAGGATGAAATTCATTTCTTATTACTTTCAGCCATGGAACTTGGACCATTCTTTTTTGTACTGCGTTGAGGTTGTTTCCTCTTGAGATTCCATAACATGGTCCTGCAAAACAGCAACTCATGTTTATATTTTACACAATCATGTATGCATAGTTTTTCATTTCTTTATGCAACTTTGACATCTCTCATGGCATAACAATTAATAGTGGCCTCTATAAATACATTAAACATACCAAATACACAGAGTATTTTAATGCCCCATCCCAACAATTAGCCCTTATAAATATATTTCATTCCGACTTGAAGCATTTTTTGTTATTGAGATAAATTTCGAGCTTCATACATTCATTACATTATGTTTATGTGTTTGGAATTACCCAGCTTCTATGATTGATTCATTGTGCAACACAAAGAAACTGCTTAAATCCCAATTCATCAATAAGTACACAAACCAAGTGAAAAAGCCCCATATATATCATGTTTTTAGAAGGTGTATGAAGGAAATATTGCATATAAGCAATTTTAACCTTCAATGTGTTGAACTGATTAAACCCCTAATAAGGTAGGCAAACAAATATGATGAACCTTATTCTATTTCATTAATGCAGTAATCCTCATGTGAATAAGTAATTATCTTTTCAATAAAATATGTGTTGTGATAAAATTTGAGTAAATATGCCATGAAAAATGGATGAAATCGCCACTACTACACAGAATTATCTACATCATAATTTTTTCACTTACAGTGTTGTCTCCTTGCTTAAAGTCAAAAGCCCCCGGTCCATCAATAGTATCGGCAGTAAATCCAAATCACGTGGCAGCAGGACATGTTTTAACAGTTTCACTCCCTCCTCCATGTTTAGAAAGTGTCACCGTAAGCTGTGTAAAATTCAGACAACTGTAACGAAAGATATTTCCATTCAATTTCTCATAAGCAGTATTAAAAAGGTCAGCAGCTTTTTTAAATTGTCTCTCTCCATTAATAAGAGTGTTTTCAAATTCATCTGGGTAGCTTTTCATCAATTAGACACACATTAATATTTAGCTAAACTATTAGAACATATATCAAATTGAGAAATACGAACCCTGGTCCTAGGCCATAACATCTCATTCTTCCCACCACAAGTACTATGATAAAAGTGACAGGGTAGCCAAGTATTTGTGCAAAATGCCCCAAGAATATTTGGACTCTTGTCCCCACAATTTGATAGGAAAAAGGCAGATACAAATCGAGGCCGATCTACAGACTTACGAAACTCCTGACCCGTTTTGCTATGCTCAAGTATTTGGTTACTGGTTTAACTGAAATGGCTCAATCTAGCCAATGTTTGGTAAGCTTTTTTTTTAAAAGCTTATCAACTCAAATAAGAACTTTTAGAATGTGTTTGGCTGAAGGTATAAAGGGCTTATGCTTATTCACCTGCTGCTATAATCGTAGAATTTTTCTAATTCAGCTTCTTCCTCTACATCACCGCCATTGACCTTTTGTCACCATGTGCTTCCTAACACCTTCCAAAATGCAAAAAGGTTGGCGATTAATGTTGAAATGCAACTCATATAATCACGTTTCACCTGTAAAAGCGTTATGACAGTAAGACAAGTGTGAATTATTGACTATTACGGGAAAAACAAAGATTGGAAGTCGTTATACCTTAACTGAGTACAATAATGGTATATTTCCTTTCACCTTTTCTTTTTACAAATACTCCTGATTTAGAGGGTGTTTGGCTCACAGCGATAAGAATTCCTTTTTTAAAACTTCTTGTGATCATACCTTAGTTTTCTATTCATAATTTGTTTCTTTAATGTTTAAATGACAAGTTGAGGGATGGCTCCATCGCTTTTGGCTCAAACTCATGACCCCTGCGTTGAGGTTGTTTCCTCTTGATATTCATCATTCTCAGCATGCCCATGGTTCTGATGATGAGTTCTGTGGATAATTCTCCTGTAATTACAACCATATAATACTAATTTATAAAAGAGAACAGTTTAAAGTATCTATTAAGTATGAAAGTTCAAACTTCAAAGAACTCATCATCAGAACCATGGGCATGTTACTTAATTAACCAAAGGGTCTGTCCAAACAACCCTCAACCTGTATTTGAGAACACTTTTTTGCACTTTTTCTACTTGTAAATAAGAAATCCCAAACACACAGAGCTAAATAAAAATAAGCAATCCTGATAATTTCATTTGATAACCTATGGTGATTTGTATAGGTTTCATTTGTTAGTGTTATAGGGTTGTTTGGTAGTGTCATAATGTAAACTTATATTGCTGCTCTCGATGTGTTCTGAGATATCGTAATCAACAAACACCTAATTAGCTTCATAGCCATTTCATCAAACATATACTATGCATAATTAACAACCATTTCAAGCTCTTGTAAGTTCTATTCAAGTTATTAATGATACACTATTTCCTGCACGATATTCAACTTATTTGATTTAATTGAATCAAAAAGGTTTGGATGGTGAAGGGGCCAACAAAAGTTATGGTCAAGATGGTTCTGGCTATTTTTTGCATTACATGATTCTGAAGGTCCTATAAATTTAAATACACTTTGATAGAATCATAGAACTTTGACCGGTCCATTTTTGGCTAACGTCTTCTGATCTTACATGTTTGAGCCATCACAATTATAGCCTTAACTTGTTTGATACTAAAGACTTGGTGGTGGTTGTTGTTTTTTGATTTTACATGTTTAAGCCATCACAAGTAACAACCTGAGGCGCCTAGTTCATATGTATAGGGGTCGAAACTCTCACCTGTAATATGTGTCATATCTAATGATATGCAAAAAAACTACAATAGAGAATAGCAACATGTTTCAATAAAAAAAATCCTTCGGGACTTTTATCAAACACTTGGTATGCAAAAAAAAATCAAAAACCAAAATCAATAAAAGCACATGAAACTAATTTTAATTCATCATACCTTAAAACTGATTAGTAGGTCCCAAGTGCATTGAGTTTCTTTTCGGCAAATTAACAAACATGGCATGAGTTAGTCACCATCATATGGAGTAGGTTGATTTCAAAACTGAAATGAATAATCAAGAATCGTAATATAGATACAAAAGTAATCTGTAGTATATTCTAATATGAGAACATGGATGGTTTAGTGTTTAGGATGATTTATGTTAGGTTTTCTAGTGAGATGTTAGAGAGAGAAAGAGATGAAGTTGGGAGCCTCTGAGAGAAAATAGAGAAATGTTAGATTGCAAGTGAAGGTCCAACCCTTTCCCTTGGGTGGGAAAGGGTATTTGTAGTTACAATAGAAACGCCCCCTGAAACGGGCTGTGGAGCGAGCTGACAGTGGGTAAAGACCCGACCCGACTCCACAAATACTAACTAATACTAAACTACGTACTAACTAATAAGATAAATACTATGAGCTACAACATGCTAAACTATACTCGGGGTGACCGAATCTTCATATGAATAAACGTATTCCTAACAATCTCCCCCTAAGGGAGGTCACCCCGGAAAATGAATATTGAATCATAGCATTCAAGTCTTTGAAGACATCTTTGTAGCTCGTAGCCTTTTGA
Organism: Artemisia argyi; assembly: GCA_030686995.1. Taxonomy (NCBI): domain Eukaryota; kingdom Viridiplantae; phylum Streptophyta; class Magnoliopsida; order Asterales; family Asteraceae; genus Artemisia; species Artemisia argyi. The sequence continues at coordinate 37,867 of JARVZY010002677.1, read as the reverse complement.
TTCTTCATTGTTGAGATCTTTGTGCTTTAAGCGGTAGACTCTAGATGACTTGCTCAATGTGATGGACGATCTTTGGAAATTACTTCAAGTTCATCATCCAAATGAGTGTCTGAAAGTCATCTTTGAGTAGTAACGTCTCCATGTGATAAGAACATCTTTGTGTTGGCTTGCTCACACTTTTTAAGATCATGATCTTCTGCATCAGAGTTGTGGAAGCATATATGAGGCCCGATTAGTGATCATGATTTCATAAATTGTGATGTTTAAGTGTGAGCATGTGTTGATGGATCAGCATCTTTTCAGCAATCAACCGCAATCGTCAGAAATTCCTGCAAGTGGACAGTTAGCAACAAATCATCCGGTACTTATAGGTTTGGAATTAGAGATTGTCAACAGCATAGTGTGAAGACTCCTTCTAATCCTTACCAAGACCGTTCCCAATCGGTAAACCCTGAGAGGATTTACACGAACTACCTAAGTAGATCAACGAATGGGTGAGTCGCTGGAGATCACTCCACGACTGTTGACCGTTTGTAACCATCGCGACCACTAAGCCTAATCCACAAGGAATTACCTAAGTGACCTGCTTTCAGGGCTACTTGATGTTGACCCTAGCAGGAATTTCCATTCAATCACTGAGAGTTACTACAGCAACATCCCTCATAAATGTTCTGGCAGATTGCTAAGATCTGCGTAGGACTCATAAGTTTACCACTGGTGTCCTTAATGTTGAACGACCAGGGTAGAAGTAGTACGTAATCCTATGAGATCTTTTTTATGTATCTCGAGGCTCTAGACTCAATAAGTGCAATTGGTTTTCCTATGCGGAGATTAGGGAGAGGTCTCCTGTTTCAGTATCAACCATCTCTAAGAGATATGTCGATAGATTACACTGGTTCCCCGTGAGAATGAAACAAGTTCTTTTAAGAGAACTTGAGTGGCTAGAAGGTTTAGTGCAGTGCGTCACTAGGTCCATGACGTCTTGTCTTCAATACCAATGTCGCCTTAGCAACAATCAGTAGATTATGAATTGAACCCGGTTTCTGCCCTAAGGTTGAATAATTGGAGGGATATTTCTTTTCACCCTTTCTCATTTCATTTCTTTTTAATTCTTCAACCCCTTTTTTCTCCATTCTCACATTTCTCCTTTTTTCATAATCATATCTATGGACTTTCTAATACTATCTATTTGGTATTGTCAATGGGTAGATCCCTCCGGCTTGGGCGGATCATAGGACGGTTTTCCTAACCTTAGCCACCTTATACCTTCATGACTATCCTATGTTGCCATACACCAAATCATTGAAAATTCTCTCAACGTGTTTATGATTAAGGAAACTCATTTAGTTAACACATTGAGAGTTTTGTCATTTTTAAATGCTCCCCCTTAACATGTGCTCATATGTATTGATTTGAAAATTTACACATGTCGGGAAGAGTTGCACTTTTTGAATTGATCTACCTTAAGTGAACATGACCGGGCATTCGGGACACGCTTACATCACTAGTTAAACTAGCTTGAAGTTATTACCCGGCCCGATCAGATTCACCCAAGGTTTCTCGAAATGGTACATTCTACTCAAACTAGTCCTCTTCGAGACACGCTTACATCACTGGTTAGACCAGCTTGAAGTTATTACCCGTCCAGGACTAGTCCTTCTATTCAAGACAATTGTGTATCGTCAATTCATGAGTCAAGTCTGAGTCTCGACCTCTTAAGATGCAAGGATCCTTTTACACAAATCATTTGCTCCCCCTCAATATGTGCATTGATATACAAAAGAGTTTGGCACATAGGGAAGAGCATATATTTGGGTTCAAAACATCACGTTTTAATCAGTTTTTCATATTTAAATCACATCTTCTCCCCCGATCAAAAATTTCAAACCAATTGAGATTTGTGATCCCAAGTGATTAAAATAAGTTTAAAGGTTTTGGGAGAAGGATGTGTCATTTTTAAGAATGACTGATTTTGAGACGACATTTTGGCTCCCCTTCAAACCTTGAGGGAGTATGTTATATGTTAGAGATGATGAGTTTATAAATAATTGTGAGTTTAGCGAGAAACTCATGAAAAATTCAAATACTAACACATAACAATTGCACTTAATCCACTGTAGTTATGCACAAAGATCTTGTTTGGATGATATATACTTTTTGAAATCGTTCTCCCCCTCAATCGATGACACATTTAAAATTAAATATTTTGCACAAAGTATTAATTCTTTTAGCATCGATTGAGTGGCAAATTTTAAGTTTGTTTGATCTTCAAAAACCATGTTACCACCAAGTTTGGAGCAAATATTTTCCCGAAGAATCATTGAAGGAAAAATATTTGAGATGCAAAGAAGACTTATCTTCTTTTACCAGAAATGATGCACTTAAGCGTACATCAGATCGGAAAGGCACGAATATAAAGTAATTCATGCCTTTGTTAGGAACAGCCGTCTTTTTGGCGACGAACTTTCCCCAATACTAAGACCGGGTTGCTATATGAAGTAATAGCAAGCCATTTTGAAAGAATATTTTAGAAACGACATGTTTTAGAAAAGCATTATTCAAAGGAAGAACTCCTGCTCAACCATATGTATGTTTCCGTGTCATTATTGAATGACATTTCCTGAAGCATACATACTATTGATTACACAGGAGACATGTCGAGAGACGAATATTTTTGGTTTTTATGATTTTATGATTTTTATGGATTTTGAAGATTTTTATATTTTTCTATTTTCTTTTTGTTTTAATACTATGTACAAAGGATATGTGAAGCAACCCCTTTACTCCTCCTGATCTTCCTGAAGACTTATGAGATCCTCAGGCGTGAGACTCTTTATACCAAGACGTGGGAGGATGAATTGAAATCGGTCCCTAGAAAGTGCTTTGGTGAAGATATCAGCTAGCTGGAACTCAGTCCTCACGAAGTAGAGTTCCACAATTCCTTTCTCAACTTGCTCCCTGATGAAGTGATGTCGAATGTCAATGTGCTTAGTCCTTGAGTGCTGGACATTGTTACAGCAGAGTGCAATTGCACTTTTGTTGTCACAGTACATGGGAATCTTGTTGCATACAAAGCCATAGTCCGAAAGTTGAGATCTCATCCATAAGATCTGAGCACAACACGAAGACATGGAAATGTATTCAACTTCTGTGGAGGAGATTCATGTAATCATTTATTTCTTTGAAGACCAACTGACTAGCTTATTACCCAAAAACTGTGCACCCACAGATGTACTGCGACGAGTATCTTGACATCCCGCATGGTCAGCATCAGAATAGGCTGTGAGCGCCATAGAAGTGTCCTTGGGGTACCATAGGCCCATGTGGATTGTTCCTTTAAGATACCGAAAGACTCTCTTGACAGCTTCCAGGTGTTTCTTAGTAGGTTTGGATTGATACCGAGCACACATGCAAACTGCAAATAGAAGATCCGGTCTGCTAGCAGTAAGATACATTAAGGAACCAATCATGCTTTGATACTTGGTTTGTTCGACCGGGATCCCAACATCATCTTCATCTAGTTTTGATCTATCAATCATAGGAGTAAAAACTGAGTCACAGGAATCGAATCCAAATTTCTTCAAAATTTCATTAGCATACTTGGATTGATTGATGAAGATGCCATTGGGATTTTGAGATATTTGCTGTTGGGAATTCTGTGTAGAAAGAATTCTGCTGCTGTTTCTGCTGAAAGGATTCTGCTGAAGAGTTGGTTTCTGCTGAAGCAGTGTATCTGCTGAAGACATAGTTCAGCTTTATTAGTTTCTGCGGATGTAGTATTTCCGTGTTTTATGTAATGTAGTTTGGATATGCATGAGTTTATTTAGGAAGTGATAATGCATATCTTTTAGAACTTTTAGAAGATACGTTTCTTGAGAAACGGTTTAGGGTTCCTTGAGTATAAAAGGAACACACGGTTTATGTATTGAATAACTTTTAGAAAAACTCTTATTATAATTAAAAGATCCATAGAGGATCGAGAATTCTTAGTATCAAACTTGTGTTTTGTTTCCGCTTTATAAATACAAGTTGCAGGGATTGTCTATTAGTGTGTTATTGATTACAGTGACATTACTAACGATTCTAGAGTGCTCAAGTAGATCTATCAAGGTCTATAGTTCAACAAGTGGTATCAGAGCCTCGAGAGAGTCTCTGCCATACTAAGAAAAACAAATCTTACACCTTTTCAAACAAATCAACAACCATGCCTGGATCTGATGATGATACTGATACAACTCAAAACATTAACACCACTTCTCTTCAACAACTCAGCCTCTCTAACAGTAATGCTAAGTTTCCATACTTGAAGAATGCTGAAGAATATCACTTGTGGTCCATGAAAATGCAGAACTGGATCACAAACGTAGATTGGAATTTATGGGAGATTGTTAAGAAGGGGAATAGCTTAAAGAAGCATGTTACTGATGCTGATGGAGTTGTGACAATTGTAGCTCCCAAAACTGCTGAAGAGATTCTGGCTGTGCAGAGGGAAAGTAAAGTCAGAACTATTTTGCTCCAAGCAATACCAGATGATCATATGGGTGACTTCCATTTTATGGAGGATGCCAAGGATATTTGGATGGCTATAAAAGCAAGATTTGGTGGGAATGAGGAATCAAGAAGGTTGCAGAAATCTTTGCTGAAGCAGAAATTCCAAGAATTTCAGATATCTGAAGAAGAGGGAATTCATAAAGGTTATGACAGGTTTCATCGGATCTTGAGTCAACTTAATCAGTTGAAGGCTAGACCTGACAATGAGGACTGCAATGCTAAGTTTCTGAGATCTTTGCCACCATCTTGGTTGCAAGTCAGTATTGCTATCAAAACAAAGGGTGGCTTGGACTTAATCTCCTTTGATGATCTCTACAACAAGCTCAAATCACTTGAGCCTGATGTTAGAAGTCCTATTCGTCCATCTACTCATTCTGCATTTGTTGGTGCTTCTACAAAACCTGTGCATCAAGCTTCAAGTTCATATACATCTGGAGCATCTTCTCAAACTCATAATCAATCTACTCCTAAATCAAGATCAAGTAATGTGTTGGAGGATCTTATTCATTCATTTGTGGCTGAATATGAACCTCAGCAGTTTATTGCTTATGAGGACTTTGAACAGGTAGATCCATTGGAAATGGATGAGATGCACTTGAAATGGGAGCTTGCAATGATCTCTATGAACATCAGAAGGTTTGAAGCCAAGTCTGGAAGGAAGTTTGGTTTTAATGGCAAAGAAGCTGCAAGGTTTGATAGAAGGAAGGTTAAATGCTATACTTGTGGTCAAGTGGGACATTTTTCAAGGGAATGCAAAGATAGAAAGGCTGGAGATGAAGTTAGATATGGTTCTTATCCACTGGAAGCAGGGAATACCAAGACTGTACTTTCAAAGGCAATGGTGACTCTGGATCACCAAATTGATTGGGGTGATCATGAACCTGCTGGAGAGGAAGCTGCTACTTCTTCACAAGTGAATCTACTGGCATTTACACCTTCAGAAGACAAGAAGGAGCAAGTCTCCTTGATGGGAATCTCTCAGGTACACAATTGTGTGTTTGGATGTAGTGTAAGATACAATGAACTTAAAAAGGAATTTGATGAATTGAAACCTAAGTACAATGAATGTTATATAGAGGTAGAGTCTTATAAATTGGCTTTAAAAACTCTAGAGAAACAAAAAGTATGGTTTCAAAAGAATCAAGTTAAATATGATGAAAAAATAAGAGTTCTAGAAAGTGATTTAGAAATTGCTAAGATAGAATTAAAACGTACTGAAAAAGAGAAGTCTAATTTGGAAAATGAAAACCAAAATTTACAAGTTAAATTAGACAAAGAAATAGCTAGAGGTAAACAATGGCAAATGTCAGGTGATAATCTTGCGAGGGAACTTTATGGTAGTCAAGCTGTGAACTCTAAAATAGGTTTGGGATTTCAAAAATATGTTGGTTTAGAGGCTAAGAATGACCTAGGTAAATCCACACCTGCAGGTTTAGCTAACTTTGTCAAAGAAGGTCACTTACATGCTGTCCCTGGACCTATAAGAGGGGAACATATGCCTATTGACCTATCCAAACCTAGTGACTTTGATGGATCACACCATCTCTATGGCAAAAAGTCAACTGACTTGCCAGACCCTAGTGTTAAATCTACTGACTTTGTCTCTTGTTGTGACAGTGACAAGTCTTCTGATGAAGGGTCTACCTCATTTGCCAGCTGTGATTCAAGTGAGAAGTCTGACCTGCCCAAGACCATGCCCAAGACCACACCAAAGATATCACCCAAGACTCCCCACAAGCCTTCTAGAGTTGCTGCTGATCACAAGACAGTTTCTACTGAAGACTTGTTTTTCAATTCTTTGCATAATAATACTTTTGGCTTTGTTAAAAACAATTCTGTTTGTCATGATGATTTGAATACTTTTTCATGTTATGGAAATTCTTTTGGTTTGAATAAATCTTCTAAACAGAAGAAGTGTTTTGTGTGTGGAAGTAAATATCACTTGATTAAGGATTGTACATATCATGAGCAAAGAATGGGTGCAGGTGTTAGTCAAAGAAAATCTAGGCAATTGTGGAAAAATGTTCACGACATACCATCTTTTGTTCCACATCAGCAGAAACCTAATTCTGCTGAAACTCATTTTTCCTGGAGAAAAACCAGTACTAGACCATATGTCAGACCTACTAGTTCTTTCTTTTATAATGATTATTGGCCTAATCACTTTGACTCATTGAATAATGGTGGTGGGAAATGGAATACTGCTGTGAAGCCCTCAGCAGGTTGTTCTTGGACTAAGAAGGGACCTAATATGTATTACAGGCCCAAGAACAATGGTGGATCTAAAACATCTACATGGCCTGTTACTAATGATCCACAAGGCAGACTCAAGTCAGCAATGACTTGAGTCTCCAATGTGTACTAATATTGTAAATTTTTGTTGGTGTTGTAGGCACATCCTTTGAACAGTACTGAAGTTGGCATCTTTGATAGTGGTTGTTCTAGAAGTATGTCTGGGAACAAGGATAAGATGCATGATTTTGAGCCCATTGAAGGAGGTGGAACTGTAACTTTTGGTGGTGGAGATGGCAAAATAACAGGGAAAGGAACCATAAAGACTCCCTTGTTAGACTTTGAAAATGTTTACTATGTGGAGGAACTGGGGAATTTTAATCTTATCTCAGTATCACAAATTTGTGACTCTAAGCATAAGGTTTTCTTTTCTGAAGATGAGTGTCTTGTACTTTCCAAGGACTTCAAACTCCCAGAAGACACAACTGTATTGCTGAGAGTTCCTAGAACCTTCAACTTATACACATTCAATCTGAATGATGTTCAACCTGAAGGTGATCTAACATGTTTGGTTGCCAAAGCTTCCCTGGATGAATCTAATAAATGGCATAGAAGAATGGCACATGTGAATTACAAGACCATCAACAAGTTATCAAAACTTGGTCTTGTTCAGGGCCTTCCTTCTAAACTCTTCACCAATGCACACAACTGTATTGCTTGCAACAAGGGAAAGCAACACAGAGCCTCCTACAAAACAGTCCAAGCAGTGAGCTCCATTTCAGAACCTCTTCAGTTGCTGCACATGGATCTCTTTGGTCCAACCCCCATTAGAAGTATTGATCACAAGTACTTCTGCCTAGTTATTACAGATGATTATAGCAGGTTTTGCTGGGTGTTCTTTCTCAAAACTAAGGATGAAACAACACCAATTCTGAAAGAATTCATTATCTTAGTTGAGAACCAGCTGAATAAAAAGGTTAAGGGAATCAGGTGTGACAATGGTACAGAATTCAAAAATGTTGTATTTATAGAATTCTGTAAGTCTAAAGGGATTAGAAGGGACTATAGTACTCCAAGAACTCCACAACAAAATGGGGTTGCTGAAAGGAAAAATAGAACCCTCATTGAGGCAGCAAGATCAATGCTTGCAGATTCCAAACTACCCACCATGTTTTGGACTGAAGCAGTAGGTACTGCATGTCATGTCTTGAACAGGGTATCCATCACTAGACTTCATGTTAAGACACCTTATGAACTTCTCACTGGGAAAGTTCCACACATCCGTTACCTTAAGCCTTTTGGATGCAAAGTGACTATTCTGAATACTGCTGATATACTGGGCAAATTTGATGGGAAAGCTGATGAAGGTTATATAGTTGGGTACTCAGCTCATAGCAAGGCCTATAGGGTTTATAATCTGAATGCCAAAAGGATTGAAGAGACCCTTAATCTGAGATTTCTTGAAGATCAGCCTAATATTCAGGGTCAAGGCCATTCTTGGTATTTTGACCTAGACTATTTGACTGACTATTTGGGTTATACTAGGCATGCTTCTAATCCTGATGCAGGTACCAAAGATTCAAGTTCTAACCCTGCAGGTTTCATGGATGATGACTCAGAATGTGAGTCTGAGTCAGAAGAGAATACTTTTGTTGTACCATCTTTTCCACCTAACCATTTTGTAGGTAATCACTCTGCTGCTGAGCCAGATGATGAGTCACAATATGCAGAAGATCTAGCAAGATTGCAGAAGCAGGAACATGCTGCTACAAAGGAAGCTCAGAATCTCAATGATAAGGTTACACAAGAGACTGAGGCTATCCTACATCAGTCAGCACAAGCAGTCAGTGGAAACAAGGATACTGCTGAAGGCACACCTCTTCCCACTGACAATGTAAAAGATGCTGATTCTGCTGAAGTTCTTTCTGCTGATCCTACTGAAGTCTCTACCGATTTTGATAAGCCTTTTACCAGATTTCCTAGTCCTTCTGACCTTGGAAATTATCAACCAATGCCTGGTTTGTTTAACTCAGCCTCTTATGACACTGAGTTTGAGCCTACACTCACCAACATTGATGCCACCATTGATGTTCCATCTACAGCTACCAAACGGATTCACAATGCTCATCCCCTATCCAAGATTATTGGTGATCCTACAGACCCTGTTCGAACTAGAAGCACTGTCAAGAATACCAAATATGGAGAAGTTGCTTTTGTCTCTTATGTCTACAATCAAAAGAGGAACAATCACACAGACTTCAAACATTGTTTGTTTGCATGCTTTCTTTCTCAAATTGAACCAACTAGTGTTTCTCAAGCACTGGCTGATTCAAGTTGGCTTGAGGCAATGCAAGAGGAGATGCTGCAATTTAAGAATCAGCAGGTTTGGATTTTAGTTCCTCTTCCTGATGGTAAGTATGCCATTGGGACAAAATGGATTCTGAAGAATAAAAGAGATGCCAGGGGTATTGTGGTGAAGAACAAAGCAAGACTAGTGGCTCAAGGTTTTAGACAAGAGGAAGGCATTGACTATGATGAGGTCTTTGCACCAGTGGCCAGAGTTGAAGCCATACGGATATTTTTGGCCTATGCCTCTTATATTGGCTTTATGGTTTATCAGATGGATGTAAAAGGTGCTTTCTTGTATGGAGAGATTGAAGAGGAGGTTTATGTGACTCAACCCAAAGGATTTGAAGACCCTGATCATCCTGAGTATGTCTACAAAGTTGTCAAAGCTCTCTATGGAATGCATCAAGCTCCCAGAGCTTGGTATGTTAGACTCTCCACATTTCTGCTGCAGAATGGATACAGAAGAGGTGCCATTGACAAGACCTTGTTTCTCAAGAAAGATTCTAGGGATATTATTCTTGTGCAGGTGTATGTGGATGATATTATCTTTGGTTCTACCAAAGCAGCCTGGTGTAGAGAGTTTGAGGATTTAATGAAGGGAGAATTTCAGATGAGTGCCATGGGAGAACTCACTTTCTTTCTGGGTTTGCAAGTTCAGCAGAAACCTGATGGTATTTTTATACATCAGGAGAAATATGTAAAAGATATGTTGTCCAAGTTTGCTATGGAAAATGTCAGGACTGCCACAACTCCATATGAGGCTCCTAAACCAAAGAACAATCTTAATCCTGATCTTCCTGTGAATGTTCATTTATACAGGTCTATGATTGGTTCTTTGATGTACTTGACTGCTTCACGACCTGATATCACATTTGCTGTGAGTGCATGTTCAAGACATCAAGTCACTCCACTTATCTCTCATATGAATGCTGTCAAGAAGATTTTTAAGTATCTTAAAGGCCAACCACAATTAGGTCTTTGGTATCCCAAAGAGTCTCCATTTCAGCTAGCAGCTTATAGTGATAGTGACTATGCTGGTGCCAATTTGGATAGAAGATCCACAACTGGAGGTTGTCAATTTCTTGGTAGAAGACTGATTTCTTGGCAATGCAAGAAACAGACCATTGTTGCTACCTCTACTACTGAAGCAGAGTATGTTGCTGCTGCCAATTGTTGTGGTCAGGTTCTATGGATTCAGAATCAATTACTGGATTATGGGTATAACTTCATGAATACTACCATTTTCATTGACAATCAAAGTACCATTTGCATTGTTAAAAATCCAGTTTTTCATAATAGAACCAAACATATTGAAATCAGACATCATTTTATAAGAGATGCTTATGAGAAACATTTGGTTAAAGTGGTCAAAATTCACACAGATGAAAATGTGGCAGATTTATTAACCAAGGCATTTGATGGACCAAGGTTTCAATATTTGGTGGTCCATATTGGCATGTTAAACCCTTAACTGCAAAGTTTAAGGGGAGGCATAAGCCTCAGGGGAGGCATATGCCTCAGGGGAGGATGATGACTGTAAACTTTGGATTATTTGTATATGTTGTATACTTTCTGAGCTTTAACAAGTTTTTAACACTAACCCTCTAATAGTTGTGCAAGTTGTTTTGTGTATTTGCTTGTTTGGTGTATTTGCAGATGTTCTGAGAATGAAAGTTCCATGATTAATGTCACCAAGAGCTAAAGTCAAAGGAATGTGGTCTATATGCTAAACCTGGTTTCTACTGATCAATTAAATCATGCTGAAGGTCTTACACATTGGATTAATTCAAATAAGATCTTTTCATTCATTCATAGAAACAAGTTACAGCTTACATTCAATGTTGCAATTGAGATACAATGACCATTTCTAAACTATTGGCTAATTCAGTACTACTAGCTTCTATCACTTATTACAAAATACTTGAGGCTATGACAAGTACAATGAAGAAGCTGAAGATGAAAATGTAAAAAGAAGAGAAGGAAGAATGAGAAGATGCTCATGAATTAAGGTCAAGAAAATACTCAAGAACCTTGATCCATGGTTACATTCCTCAGTCACCTACTTCTCCTTCTCCTTTCCCTTACGTATGATCTCAGACCTCTTGATCTGTCCAATATGTTCTTGGTGTGGAAGACCAGGTCCTGGAGCAGGAAGATCCAACACCACATTTTGTGATGTTGGAAGAGATGGATCCCTAGTACTTGATCTTGGTAGGGATCTCTCAGGAGTGGAAGGAGGAAGAAAGGGTGGATCTTCAGGTTCTTCCTCTGAAGTATCTTCATCAGAGGTATAGATGAAGGGAGAGACAAGCTCTCTTTCAGCAGGATTGGGTGCATTGCTTGGTTCACCTTTCAAGTGAGCATTCCATTGTCTTTCTTGTGCAGCACAACGATCCTCCAATGCTCTTGTAAAGTCAGAACCCTCAAGTCCCCAAGGATATGGTGGTATATCCCCTTCTGATGATGAAGAAGAGGAATTTGAATCTGAGGTTTCTGGGTGTGAAGACATGGGTTGAATGGTGAATTGGGTCTAATTGGAATTAGGGTTTTGAAAGATAATTAGGGAAAGTTGATGAATGAGATGTGAGATTTGGGGTGATTAAATAAGCTAATTTGAGGAGTTACGATATTAAATGCGAGTTGGGTGGCACAGTAAAATCAAGATATTGACCGAAGATATTTTTACCTTTGGTTGATTCTGCTGATAGTTGACTGTGCTTCAGCAGGTTTGACTTTCGTTACTGCTGAAGGGTTAATTTTAAATTTAGAAGTTTTGTCAGACTTGGTCAATAAGTTGTTCCGATAATTTTGACCACGATTGGGGAACTTCCAAATTTAACTCACTCTGCATATCTTTTCGAATCAAAAATTATTCGCTTATCACTTCACATAAACCCATTATTCTTGGGTGTAATTCATAACCATCTCACACACATTCAGTCAAATGGCTCAACTTGAATTGAAGGGTGATCATAACAAATACGCTATTCTAACAACAAAGAAGGGACATGAAGAATTCGATTTGATGGTGGAGTTTTTACGAAGGTCGAAGATTCATTATGCTTTGACTTATTGTCCTAATTTGGTATGTGAATCTCTGGTGAAGCAATTTTGGGCATCTGCTACTAAGAGATCTGCTACAGAGATTGTAGCTGAAATTGATGGCGTAGAATATGTGGTGACAGAAGGGTTGATAAGGACAAAGCTTCAGTTGGATGATGAAAATGGTGTGTATCATTCCAACACTACAGAGATTCTTGCTGGGTTAAGAGAAGCTGGATATCAAAGTACTGATACTTCAAAGTGGCATAAGAATCAATTTTGTCCGAAGTGGAGGTATTTGGTGCATCTGCTGCTTCAATGTTTGAGCAACAAGTGTGGTGGATGGAACCAGTTCTCTCTGCAATTGGGTTGTGGTATTGTTTGTCTATCTAAGGGTGAAACTTATAATTTTTCTAAGTTTATTTTTGATAATATGCTAGAAAACATAGATAAAGAACAACATAAGTTTTTAATGTACCCTAGATTCTTACAGATTATCTTAGACATAACCACTGAAGATATGACCCATATACCCATTAAAAGTCTAGGTTCTAAGTTGTTTGCCTCAATGAAAACAAATTATATTGGGGCACATTACCCTTTGCTAAAAGCAATGTTGCCACAAGGCAATGCTAATGCAGTTGAGGGTGATGATGCTGGTTATGTGCCTGCTTCTGATGCTGCTGATGGTATTCCTTCAGTGGTAATGGCGGAAGCGCCAGCTACAACTGCTGAACCTTTACCTGATTCTACTGACTTACCACCACCTACCCCTGTACACATGTCACCTAGCCCTACCATCTCACCAGTTCAGGATGCTCCAACTGAGCAATTTCATGAGTTTGAAGTTGATCTACAGACTTTTGAACCTGAACTAAATAGACTACCTTCACCTAGTTCTTTGGGAGAGCAAATTAATGTAGGTTCTCCTAATGTTGTACATGAGTCTGTTTCTCCTACAGGGTTCAATGAAGCTCCTCATACCACTGAGCGATCAAGTGATAGAGCAGAGGACCCTATTACTCTTACATTTGTATATGAATCTCTTAACAGGTATATGAAAATGACTGAAGATCTCCAGAAAGAACTTGCTGAGACCAAGACTACTCTTGGTAATGAGATTCAAAGTCTGAAAAGCAAAGTCAAAGATTTAGAGACACGGCTGGGTCAGCAGGATCAAAGCAAAGATGGATTGGACTCTACTGAAGAGGCAAAGGAGGCAAATTTGGATTCTCTTGAGATTCTAGCTGAAGTTGCTAGACAGTCTCATGTTCTTCCTCCTAAAGCTGCAACAGTATCTCAATCTAAACCAATCATACTAGTTCAAAGAAGAAGTACAAGACAGTATTTGGCAAAACAAGCTGCTGAAGCTTCAAAAGTTTCTGGTAATGATAATGATGTGCTGATGACTGAAGCTGTGGATATACTTCAGGAGAAACAATCATTCAGCAAGGTTACTACTGATCAATCTGCTGACAAAGGAAATGCATCAGGGGAAACATTTTTTGTAGCTGGGAAAGAATACATGAATTCTCCTGTTCATCATTCATCTGAGAACATAGAGATTTCTACTGATAAAGAGGTTCAAGATGCACATGATGAACCTATGGCCAAAGGTAAAGCCAAAGTAACAACATCAGATGCTTCAACTAGGAAGAGAACTAGGAGACAATTGGAGCTGGAAAGATTAGGTGAGGAGACTGCTAGAAAGTTGACTGAAGATCAAGAAGCTGAACAAAGGGCTGCACTTGATAGATTTCATGATCTGAAGACAAGAGAAGTTGAAATTCAAGCTGCTAGGAACAAACAAATCAGAAAAGCTATGGATGAACAATATGCCTCTGCTGCACTTGAATCTTCTGAAGATTCTGCTGATGACCAAATGGATACTCCATCAGTGGATACTGAAGCTGCAGAAGGTAATTCTGCTGATGTAGCAGTTCATGATGCTATTTATGTTCCTGGTAGAAGAGGAAAGAGAATGGCTAGAGTAGGATCATTACATAGTCTAATTAATGTAAATGATTCAGATGCTACATTTATAAGGGAAGGATCATCTGATGATTGGCCAGAAGGAACTAGAGTGGTTCTAGTAAGTTGGGAGTTAAGTCCAGATGGTCAACTCAATATCATTCATAGATTGGATAAGTCATCCATATCTTTTGTTTTCCTTCAGCAGATTCTTCATCTTGTAAGTTATCAGGATTTGGTCACTCTACATGAGTTGGTTACTAAGTTTTATGCCACTCATACTCCTGAAGGTTATGGATTGTATTTTTTGGGTGATCTTCAAGTATTGTTTGATTCTTCTACTCCTACTGGTGCAAGTTATGATATATGGAAGAATAATCAGAAATGGAAAGTTCAGAGTTGGAAGTTCTATCCTATGTCTTATGTACATTTGCTGGAAACTACCACTGGTCTGAGGATTATCATGGATATTATTCATAAATATCCTCTGAAGGTATCTTTGATGGAGAAAATGTTGCAACAGAAGTTGGAAATTCCTCCTGATCCAGCTGGTAATACAAGATTATTTGCTGAATCTTTGGTGAAGGTTTTCAAACAAAGGATTAAGACTTCCAGAGCAGCAGTTGAGTAGGGATCTTATGTTGTATATTTTTTTAGTAAAAAAAAAAAAAAAAAAAAAAAAAAAAAAAAAAAAAAAAAAAAAAAACATATTGTTTTATAGTTTTTGTTTGCAGGTTTGGTTATCAACTTACCTGATGTTGACTATTCCATCATAAAGTTGGCTAGTCCAAAGGGTACAGCTTTGGTAAAGACACATCAAATCTGTTGATAGCTGTAATGGTTTGCTCAAAACCATAGGGTTGTCAACTCACCAATGCTTTGTTGCTGAGTAGTTGAAATGGTTGTCAATTGACCATGGATTTTTCCTTTATGGATTCTGAATAATTGACTAGCCCACATGTATATGGCTTGTGGTAAAGGCAGTGGAAAACCATATTTGGTAATCAGTTAACCAAGATGATTTTCATCAAGATAATTGACTAGTCCTGAGCAAACGGCTACAGGTAAAGACATCTCAAATCCGTTTATAGCTGATGATTTGCTAAAAATCATGTGGTTATCAGTGTACCTTTGAACACTTGGCTACTCCAGTAGTGATGGCTATTGGTAAAGAGACATCAAATCCATTATTTTCAATGATTCACCTCTCACAGGAGTTAACACACCTGGAAGTGATGAGAATAGTATGAAACTAAATTGTTTTGATGTACATTAAGTCATTTGTTGCTGCAAAGAATGGAGCTTTCAAGTATATGCTGATCATGGAGATTCTGCTGATGATAATTCTTTGCTGGTGCTCTGTTACAATCCTCTTGGTATGTTACTTTAAAGATCTATCAAGAATCTTGAACTTAACTAGGTCAAATTCAAGATTAGGGGAGGATTGTTGGGAATTCTGTGTAGAAAGAATTCTGCTGCTGTTTCTGCTGAAAGGATTCTGCTGAAGAGTTGGTTTCTGCTGAAGCAGTGTATCTGCTGAAGACATAGTTCAGCTTTATTAGTTTCTGCGGATGTAGTATTTCCGTGTTTTATGTAATGTAGTTTGGATATGCATGAGTTTATTTAGGAAGTGATAATGCATATCTTTTAGAACTTTTAGAAGATACGTTTCTTGAGAAACGGTTTAGGGTTCCTTGAGTATAAAAGGAACACACGGTTTATGTATTGAATAACTTTTAGAAAAACTCTTATTATAATTAAAAGATCCATAGAGGATCGAGAATTCTTAGTATCAAACTTGTGTTTTGTTTCCGCTTTATAAATACAAGTTGCAGGGATTGTCTATTAGTGTGTTATTGATTACAGTGACATTACTAACGATTCTAGAGTGCTCAAGTAGATCTATCAAGGTCTATAGTTCAACATTTGCAAGCCTAGAAAGAAGGAAATTTGACCCATCATGGACATCTGGAACTCAGAACTCATCTCTTGAGAGAAACGATCACACTCTTTGGGATCAGAGGAGGTAAATATGATATCATCTACGTAGATTTGTACATGAAGAAAGGTTTTGCCCGTTTTTTTGGTAAAGAGTATAGGATCAACAACACCTTTGGAAAACTTGTTGGCAAGAAGGAATTTTGACAAGGTGTCGTACCACGCCCTAGGAGCTTGCTTAAGTCCATAAAGAGCCTTCTTCAAGCGATACACGTGGTTAGGACGTTCTGGATCCACGAATCCTTCGGGTTGGCTTACATACACCACCTCTTTAAGATCGCCATTTAAGAATGCAGTCTTAACATCCATTTGATAAACCACCATATTCTGACTTGCAGCATTTACTAGAAATATTCTTATGGCTTCAATTCTAGCAACAGGTGCGAAGGATTCTTCAAAGTCTATACCTTCTTCTTGACGATATCCTTTTGCCACAAGCCTAGACTTGTTCTTCAATACATCTCCATGCTCATCAAGTTTAACTTTAAATATCCATTTGAGAGTAATGATCATAGCACAATCGGGAGGCGGTACTAATTCCCACACATCAAGTCGATCAAACTCATGAATCTCGTCCACCATAGCAGTGAACCATGAGTGTTTAGACATTGCATCCTTGAAATCTTTTTGCTCAACTTTAGAGAGTACAGAATTGAAGAAGCACCACAATGCGTCGGTTGCAAGTTGCTTACGGGTTGATACCTGACGCGAAGGGTTTCCAATAATGTTGTCAATTGGGTGATCATTTGTCCATTTCCTAAGGTGTTCATGGGGTTGAGGATAGGGAACAGAGGTAGCCATGTTAGATTCGTCTGAGGATGTAGCATCATTTGACGTTTCAGGAGCAAAAATGTTAACAAACGGCTCATTATCAGGAGGAGCGAAAGGATTTACTTCAAACAAATTATCCACAGCCGCTACTCGTTGTACAAATGAAGATTGACCATTAGATGTGGTAACTGAACAACTGATGGTGGGGGCTTCAGGATCCCATGACAACGACGTGGATGGCCCAGCATTATCATCTGGGACATTTGCTACCCCAGCTGGTTGTGGAACGACTGTGGCTTCTGGAGCATCCACATTTTGAGGTTCAAAGTATTCATCAAACATAGGGTCAAACAGTTTCTTCCAATCTTCACTTGTAAGGGGTACAAAAGGAGTATCAGGAGTGGGATTCTGTACAAGCCTGGAGATTATAGGTCCAAGAGACAAAAGGTTAGGTACGGGTCCAGAACTTGATCGTCCAGGAACCGGTTGCTCAGTCAGCTCATCGAAAGTAACGTGGATTGTTTCCATTATGTCTCTGGTACGTTTTTTGTAGATTCGGTACCCATTTCGTTCTGGAGCATAGCCAATGAAGAAACCAATGTCGGCCTTGGCCTTGAGTTTTCCAAGGTCTTCACTGTCATTTGTTGGATAGCATAATGTACCAAATACTCGAAGAAACGAAAGATCTGGTTTTCTGCCATGAACCAGTTCATATGGAGTCTTGCAGTGGAGAGGATGTATCAAGGATCGTTTCTGTGTGTAACATGCAGTTGCAATTGCCTCAGCCCAAAGAAACATAGGAGCTTTGGAGAAGTTGAGCATAGTCCTTGCAGCTTCAACCAAGGTGCGATTACGCCTTTCAGCAACTCCATTTTGTTGAGGAGTACGTAGAATGCTCTTTTGATGACTAATGCCGACACCTTCATAAAATTGAGTAAGTTGTTTGTTCACGAACTCCGTTCCATTATCAGTACGAATGAACCTAACTGTTTTGTTGAGTCGAACTTTCAATTGCTTAATGAGTTTGATGATGACTTTCGGAGTTTCATCTTTTGATCGTAAAAACTTTACCCACGTGAAACGAGAATGATCATCAACAATAACAAGCACATATTTCTTTCCTTTGATACTTTGAATCCTCATTGGTCCACAGAGATCCATGTGAAGAGTATGTAGGACTTCCATGATGGAATTGATAGTTTTGGGTTTATGGGTGTGCTTTTTGCTCTTGCCCAGTTGACATGCGGAACATAGATGATCTTTTTCATACTTAAGTCTGGGCAAGCCTGGAACAAGATCCTTACGGGTGAGTTCATTGATGGTACTGAAGTTCAAATGGTTTAAACGACGATGCCACAACCATGATTTGTTCTTAGAGGCTTTTGAAAGCAAGCAAATTGGAGAGGACCGCAGCATGTCTTCAATAGAGATGGTATAAAGGTTAGTACCTCGAATCCCTTTGAGGAGATCTACACCATCTAATTCTCTAACAAAACAGGTGTGCTTTCTGAAGGCAACTTCAAGATCAGAGTCACAGAATTGACCAACAAAAAATAGATTGTGTCCAAGCCCCTCCACGTAGTATACTCTGGATATCACACTGTCTCCAAAGACGTAATCACCATAACCCATTATAGATCCAAAATGGTCGTTCCCAAATCTGACCATACAAATGAACTTTTCCACGAAATTCTTGAGCCGCGAGCGATCTCTAGTCATATGTTATGAGCAGCCTGAGTCCAAATACCAAAGGACAATTTGTACGACCTGCATTTGAAACCAGACAATGGTGGATAACTGAAAAGGCTGGAGCCCCACAAACAGTTAGGGTCCATTTGGTTAGCACACACAAATATTGGATTATCATATGTCACGGATATATCACTGGAATTTTCACTTTTTGATGTACTAGACCTAGGAGTGGTACTAAGTACTTCTACTGGGAACTTTCTACCAGTAGGTCTCCATTTCTTAATTGGCACAACTTTGGAGTTAGTGATCCTAGTCAACGTGCACTTTTCTCCTAGGGTGAATTTCCTTCCAGTAGGTCTCCATTGATAACCAACATTAGTGAATACCTTTCCTGTTTTATTCCATACTTGTTTAACCCTTTTAGCACTTGAAACATTCATGACCGGAGATTGCATAGTGGATTTTAAGAAGGACACAACACAAGAATCATGATTACCAAAAAATAAGCATTTGTTACAAGTCTTACAAATAGCACTAGAATTCAAATTAATTACATCATTGTTAACACAAATGTTTAATTCAACTCGATTCCTTTCATTAATCATAACTTTATTGTTCCTAGAGGATTCTTCTACTTCCTTCATAAGTGCACTCTTAGCCGGCAAAGTCCTATCATTCTTTGTATTGCACCTAGGCTGTGACTTGCTAGCTTTAGATACACCGTTTACTCCTGTAGAAGCAATGACGGGAACATTAGTATGCTTAATTGCTACTTGTTTACCGGTGATCATGATGGTGGATTGTGACATGGTTTGGGGATAATCAAATGTAACATGTTTGTTGCCAACGTTAGAGTGCGACGCAAACAACCTATCCGACTTGCTATCATTCTTGGGGCATGATCCTATAGCGTATTCTAATAATTCCTGGGCTCTATTAGTGAGGAAGCATGCACCACCAACAACATCATCCAGTGGTTTAGGTATCCTCTCATCTTCAATGGTTTTTCTAAGTAAGACCAGGCAATCCTTAAGATATCTAAGATAGTTGCTATGAACTAACTTATTGTTCCTAAGGGGAAGAGAGACAATCAAAGCATCGCACGCATATTTCTTACAAGCATGTACATTGGAAATTGCATGATCATATGAAACGACGGGCATTTTACCCTTCACCATAGTCTTTAGGTTCTCAATTTCGTTTAACAAAGAAGTGACTCTTTCATCATTTTGGTCACGTGTTATTATAATAGACTCAAATAACTCTTTGTAACGTTGTTTAGCGTTTGACATTTCAGCACGAAGCCACTCATTTTCATGTTGTAATTCATTGATAATGCCTTGCTTCTGACAGTTTTGAGAATCTATCGACTTTTGATAATTGGTATTGGTCACGTCGCCTGTGTTAGACTTTAATTGTGCAATTTGGGCCCTCAACTTCCGAATCGTGTTTGAGTGAGCTTGAATTACTTCATCCTTTTTGGCTAATTCAAAACATGTGTCAAACTCAGGAGCATCCGAAGATGTCTTGGCATTTGATATTTTTATGTTTTCTTCTAGATGTTGATATTTTAGTTGCAAGTTAAGATTATCAACTTCAAGTTTTGAGAAATTCCTGACCATGTTATCATGGTCGTCGTTTTGAATTTTGTTATTTAGTTTGTAATTCTCCCTCTCAAGCTCAATCACACCATTTTGGAAGACATTTAAAGTGATCGACATTTCATGAAATTGTCGAGCACATAAAGCTGAGTCGGTGACAGTGTAAAAAACATCATGTGCAATGCAATTAGCAATCAAGTTTTCATTCATAATGAGAATGTTTTTCTTGTCAATTTCACTATATTTGAGATCTATAGCCAATTGGTTACCCTCACTTTCCACCTCTTTAAAGACCTTTTTCATTTGAGTCACATCGTTATTAATGGTATTTTTAAGCCCCTCAAAATGTTCTTTGAGAAGATCAAAAAATGGCATGACTTCAGTTAGGTAACATTGTTTTGTTTGCTCAAAACCCCTTTCCCCTTCTGTAATCCCCGTTGGTGTAATTCTTATTTTATATGTTTTCGCAAAGTCATTAAACAATTGACCTAGAACATATAACCCAATTAGGGTATTACACTATGTGGGAAGAGTATATGGTACAAGGTGCCTGGGTGTGTTCAGAGGATAGATGGTTGGGTCAGCAATCCTAAAGATAGTACGTGTGTTACCTATAATTCTTTCGGCTTTCATTTTTTTCATGTCAATATTCCAAAACACTTTGTCAGGGAGGATTTTCTTTTGAGGAAAAAAAATGGCTGAATGATTGTCATTAGTATAATCATGGTGAATCTTTCAAAAAAAAAGTATAATCATGATGAAACACAATATTTTTAGCTATGCACAGGGGATCCTTTAATCGCTCAGCAAGTTTTTCCCTAGTTCTATCCTCTGCCTCATCAATCTCGTCATAGGATCTCACATCAGGAGGGGCATGGTTAGGTTCAAGCATAGTGTTTTCATCATATAATGCAGGTTGAGCACCTATACCATTTCTAAGGAATTTGGCTTTAGTCTTAGAGGCATCTCATTCACTAAATTCATCACTTAGTTTCCTATGGTTTTGCATCATTTGAGCAGATTGAATGGTTTGGCCTTGCGTGTACAACTTATCTTCCAATTTATTTTTCAACATTTTGAGTTTTGATAAATCATTTAGAAGTTTAGTTTCTTTATCTTTGTATTCGAGTTTGATTGAAGTCAACCCTTTTTGAATTTCCTGTTTTTGTTTCACAGTTTGATCCAATTGTTTTTTTTTTAAAGACACTAACTCCCTTTTCAATGTTTCTTGTTTGGAATTATTTTCAGATATGTAAGCACACATTTGCCATTCCATTTTCTGCTCACGTTCATTAAGCTCAAATTTAGCACGCTGCTCGTATATGGTCAGCTGATCCTTAAGGATGTTAACTCTAGTGGTGAAGGAGTCATCAGTGTTGTATATAGTGTGCTCATACAGCTCAAGTTCACTAGAATCAACCGACGGCATGTCACTTGGTACAACTGGCAGTCTATTGTCATTCACATACCTTTCATATGGGATATTATTAGTATTTCCCATATCAGTGGTGTCTGTGTTGGCAATATTCTTGAGTTGTACAGAGTCACACGCCCCCTGTGGATTGGTAGGATAATTCAGATTAGAATTAAGTGACATTGGTACCTCAGAAATAGCAGATGTGATGGAAGAGACAGACTGCTGTGGAGAGGGAGCAGCTGTAGACAGATTAGCCACGAAGATGGTTTAAGCTGTGGGTTCGTCATCAACATCACAGTCAAAAGCATCACAGTATTCCCGTCATCACCAGCCAGAAAGAGCAGAGCTTCTTCATCCAAAGCAGTCCCATTCTCTTGCGCCTGCATTAGCAACATCTTATCCTTGAAGTACCCAGAGTTTTGAGGACGCTTTGAGTGAGTGCAATTCCTAGCTATGTGGCCCAACCCTCCACAATTATAACACTTAGGCTGCCTAGCTTGTACTTGAAGCGCATTCCCGACTCTATACTGCCCATTTTCTCTACCAGCATTTCTTTGATTGAGGTTTTGTTTTCCTTGCACATTCTACACTACCACCCTTCCATTTTCTATGACTGCCTGATTTCGTGGGTTAGACGAAGTCCTGAGTTGGTTATTAGTTGGTGGAAGTATAGCTCTGAACTGTTGGAGAGATTATCAATCATCATGTCAGTGTGAGAGTACCCAGAGTCCAAGTGGGTGTTTAAAGCAGATGGTGAGGGTGTTGCTGATTGACCATTTGTTGGAGTAGACCTGGATGAAGGTTGTTGTGGTTGAGATTGTTCATTTGAAGGTTGAGTGAGTCGTTGAACATTAGAGACAAAGGCAAGATAGTCATTTGTTGTTGAAGGATTGAGCTTTTCTCGCATTAACCGATCATAAGCAGCATATTTCTCATGTTGTTGGAGATATGCATAGAGTTTTTCATGATTAGTATGCCTGAGACCTTTGTTGAGTTTAACAGCTGTAACAAACATATCCCATTCCGGTGCCATATGAATAAACGTATTCCTAAGATAATCCCTAATTCATGAAAAATCAAAGATCTGGTAACCTAATTTCAATTCAATTTGAACAAAACCTAAAAGTAAACATTACCTTAGAGACTGAATTTGGTTGATTTGTTATGAAAAAACACAATAGGTAGAAGTGACATTGCATTTGAGTATTACGAATTTGAATTACGTTTGATTTGATTTTGCATGGTTGATTGTGATAAGGAGTTCGATCGTTTCGGTCTTTAGTTATGAATAATTAACAAAACTAGGTTGATTTATAAGAGATTTTAGTTAGGTTTTGAATTTGATGGAGAAAAGTTCGGTGGTTTTGAATTAGGAGTGAAGACATAAGCATATGGTGCGGAAGGCATGTGTTTTTATGAGCTAAATTGCCAGCTAGATTAAACGTGGCATTCTTTTTGCCAAGTGGCATTATCTACTTGGCAGGTATTGCTAATATATATATATATATATATATATATATATATATATATATATATATATATATATATATATATATATATATATATATATATATATATATATATATATAGGGTAGGGTTCTAAAGAAAAGTGTATTTGGATAAAAAAAAAAGTGAGAAAAAAGTTACAAGGTAGATTTTGACAACAATTGAAACTTCAAGGTAGAAATTAGAAAAAACAAAAGAAGGAATAATAACAGATCGTCACTTCATTTTCTTCCTTTATTAAAACAAATCCGGATGACTCACCGTCATCACCACCACCGTCGCCACCGTCTTCCTTCCGGCAACCATAGCGTCAATCTTCACTCCGCCACTGTCACACCGCCGTGAACATATTAAGGCATCAGTGGAATCGTTGCCTTATTCAAATAACACAGATTCACTCGAACGAATCATCTTATTCATGTTAGATATAAATCTCATTTAGCTCATTTTAAGCTTATTTCTTTATTATTTCATCTGTATTCTTTTTATTACATACGACATAACACATATTCACTAGAATTTCTATGTAATTTTGTGCATTATAGGGTAAATTATATCTCAAAAAAATGTGTTTATTAAAGTTGCACACAAGGTGTTTGATAAATTGTTTGAGTAAGATTTTATAAATGCGATTCACTAATTGGCAACGTATGTGTTTAATATTGAATGATATGACATCTTAGGGCATCTGTGTGTAAATTTGCAGCATCATATTACACGTTAAGGCGTATTAGTGCATCTGTGTATCAGGTTAAAGGTTTTTATTTTAATTCATCGATGTACATATTAGGACATAAATGAGTATGATTAGTGCATCGTCAGATAAATTAAGGTGTTTGTGTTTATGTTTTGTGTATCTATTTGTACGTTTAGTGCCATGTTGGAGATACTTGGGCATATGTTCGTATGTTTAGTGCGTCATTGAACATATTAGGGAATTAGTGAATAAGATTAGTGCATCATCAGATATATTAAGACATAAATGTATATGTTTAGTGTATCCGTTTGTTTAGTGCATCATTGAACATAATAGGGCATCCATTTTTAGGTTTAGTGCATCGTATGAACTACTTCGGCAGCTAGTTGTACGTTTAGTGCATCGATGAACATATTCGGGCAACAATGAGTGATTATTGTAGTGCATTGTCAGACAGACATATTAAGGCATCAGTGTATGTTTAGTGCATTGTTGGAACTACTTGTGCATCTGTTTGTATGTTTAGTACATCGATGAACACATTAGGGCATCAATTTGTATGGTTACTGCATTATTGGTCATAGTAGGGGATCCATTTTTATGTTTAGTGCATCGTAGCAACTGCTTAGGCATCTGGTTGTATGTTTAGTGCATCGAAGAACATATGTGGGGCATCAATGAGTCTGAAATATTAAGGCATCTGGTTGTATGTTTAGTGCATCGATGAACATATTAAGGTATTCCTGGTCTTTCAATTGCACCTTTAAATATCAACCTGTCTGAGACTCGAGTCTCAATATAAATGTTGGGGTCTTCAAAATAGAAAAAAAGAAGCCACTTCATACTTTAGTTTCCTGTATGATAGAAACTAAACCATGGCGGTTTAGAAACAATTTACTTGTGCAGCGATGATGATATCTTAATTTACATTTAATAAGTAAGCTGAATGTACTATAGATTGTATTAGGGTGTTAATTTAGCATAATACTTGTGTTAGAACACGGTTTGCTTATCTAATGATATTGTTTCCAGTACCAATTTTTTGATCTATTGTTATTAGTAGTTTGTTTCTGACTTTATGTATGCATTGTCATTAGACATGCCACTTTCAACAAGTTATTAAATTAGGAAATGTTGTAAGTTATAGTTGCTAAATAAGACCATAGAAATATTTTTAGAAACATTAAAACATGATATTTTAAAACTAGTTTTGACCGAGTTTTGATCGAGTTTGATTGAGTTTTGACAACCTTGTAGTGATCTGGCTTGTAATCCTTGTTTTACAACATTGTAATTAGGAGGTATTCATTGATCTGAATATACTATTGATGCCTTTTAACCCATTTGGCCTCTTTCTCTTATTAGTTAAATCATGTAGCTTACCTTGTTCAACACTTCAGACCAAATAGACCCATTTGTAGCAAAATGGGTCAAATTGTCACCTCTTCTAATTGGAGTTTAATACTCCGATTATACATCTATGCTCTTCTTTTTATCTCTAAAGTGCATCAATGTATCGTTGGAACTACTTATGCATCTGTGTGTATATTTATTGCATCAATGAACATAGTAGGGCATCTAAAAATATGATTAGTGCATCGAAAAGGTAGATATTAGGGCATCTATGAGTATGATTAGTGCATCGCAAAGATAGATATTAGTGCATCCATTTGCGTATTTAGATAATCTGTCTGACATATTAGGGCAGCAAGGGCGGCTGATTATAGTATCGGGAGTAAGATATAGTAAAACTAATGAGTAACATTATCTTTCTTTAGTAAACGGACAGTGAAGGTTGGTTCTGAGCACATCTTCATATTTACTATGAATAAATTATTTAGCCAAGTTACATGCATTCTGATGACTTGTGCTTGATATGTTCCAGGTAACAAGACTACATAACAAGGAGTGCAAAAAGGTTCTAAGGCTTATGGGAGTACTTGTCATTGAGGTAAGATTGCCGATCAAAGTGTCGGCGTCATACATTTTTTATCAATGCGTATGAAGTGTGAGTAAAACAGAAGTCCAAAGTTGCAAAATGACCTATTTCTACTTTGTTGTTTATCGATCTATGTAGGCTCCATCTGAAGCAGAGGTACAATGTGTTGCACTTTACAAAACTGATAAGGCATGTATATTTGCTTTACTATTCCATTTTTGTGTTTTCTTAATATTATTTTGTGTTTTTTTAGTGTAACACACATCTTAGTAGAAGCATATCTACACAAAATACGTTACTGTAGAAGCCTATCTACACACTTTTAGCGTAAATATTAATCCCCAACACCCCTTATTGCACTTTGATATTGTGGATAAGCTGTCATGAAATACTAATCCCAGCTCATTTAACTCCTTGTTGAATTCATATGTCATCTCCTTATTGTTATGAGCATAGGCTGCTTAAGATAGGGCATCTCTTTGTTTAATTAGGGCATCTCTACAATTTGTTCATTTTAATTTCTCAATCTTCATGATTAGAGAAACCATAAGAATTCCTTCATGAATTTTGATACTTTAGAAAATAACCATATATGATTAATGTGCTGAAACTAATGTCATACTTCAGTACATGACATAATGAAATGATCCATTAGTTTATGAGCAATTTGCTGAAAGTCGAAGCAAGTTCAACTAATAACTTTAAACTTTTGTCATCAGTACCTGGTCATCTGCATATTAAACTTCAGGTGGGTTGGGTAATTGGCGAGAACAAGTTTTTGGTAAAACTTCGTATGGTGTGGTTAAGTTGGCATGTAACCCATGTGTTTAAAATCTTTGAAAAAAAAACTCATGCGATTCAAAAGTTTACTAAGAAAGTATGCAAGTTGAAAACTGAAAAGACGTATTAATATATACAACCCCTAAATAATTGGGTATCTTTTTGTATGTATAATGCATCTATGGACATATTAGTGCATCGGTGAGTATATTTAATGCATCTGTTTGTATGTTTGTATGATTACCCGTTTTGGAGATTAAAACATAAACCGAATTGAATCACGACCACTTTGATCAGGAAGCTTCCTTTCCATAGGCTTGTTCGTGAGATTGCTCAGGATTTCAAGGTTTACATCTTTGTTATATTGTCTGTCATTTGTGTTTTATGGGTGTTTGGATTTGTATTATATTATGCTAATTAGCTTTTAATATTTGGATAAAGTGATGTTACCTCTTATTATCTCGTTATCTTCCTAAATGGACCTTAGAAATATTTTTATTACTACTATTTTAATATAGTTACTGATAAGTATGTATTACTTCTGAATTTCAGATGGTTATGGATGTTCTAAGGACAAGATTAACCAAAACTTACCGCCATTGACGTCATGTGTACAAGGTACTGTCTGTTTTGTTTCCGCATTTGCAGCTACTTGTCAATACTTCATATGGGTCTTTTTTGTTGTAAAGTTGTGCTTTTTATGGCAATTCAAATTAGTCTTTAGCTCCAATAAAACTTTTACCTCTTCGCAAGTTAAAGTTGATTCCGAGATCTAAACTAGTCGAAACTTTGGAACCATTGGTAGCTTATAACCAGGTATTTAGATATTTTCAATCATGGTTTTATTACGAAACAAAAAATGCTTTGAAATGATCTAAACAAACAAGACATTCATATTCTGGTTAGAAATCATAGAATCTGAAATGGTCCTATTAGGCACTGCACTTAACAAGAGAGATGTCCAGTACTGAATAGGAAGAAGCTACTTAAGTGCATTATATAAAAAATGGCATATTGGGAGGTACTTCAGTGCATCCGTTTCAGGGACTCTAGTGCATCCGTTTGAGGTACTTTAGTGCATCCGTTTGAGGTATTTAGTGCATCCGTTTGTATCATAGTATCCGTTTGAGACTCGTGCTAACAGTTGACCAATAAGTAAATAATAAAACACTCGTGGCTAGCTGAACTATATAGGACATATTATGTAATCAATATGATTACCAAGCGTTCTTGAAGCGCCTTCATATATTTAGCACAAAAATAATCAAGAGAAAGGAATTACAAAGCTTGGTATGCTAATTTACCTGTTTTAGACATTTAACACATATTTTCATCATTTTACGTTAAAACTTCAGAAAATATGAGAGTCACTGTATCATATGGTTTAGTTTTGATCTTTGATCAACTAAGATGCATTAACACATGGGTTCCCTGTTCTCTCTGTCATAGTTTGAGAATTACCGGTCTACTCTAAATTAGTGTATGCTAGCTGCAGTTTAAGTCTACACTGAAAAATGCTCATGCATTGTAATGAATATATATTATGACTCCTTCACAAGAGATCTTTTGTTATTATGTGGTTAATGTGATATGTATCAGTTCCATCTAAAGTCAATTGGTTAGATATTTCTCATATACGGTATAGATACCCCATTTGTTTTATTACTCTTATCTTTTGTTTGTAGAATTTTAAAAAGCAGTGGCTGTCGAATAACTTAGTGCCAATTCTCTACATTTTTTAATAAATGGACCCTCGTTGCGAGTTTTTCAAATCTGGGACTTTTCCATTCTCAGGTTTCTGATCTACTTGGAAATGTAGGTGAATTTCATTTTTGGAGCGTTGTGAAAATATAGGTGAATTTCAGACTTACCAAACTCTTTTTACATCTAAATTCCTTAGTTGACGCTGCAATTTTTTGTTTGTAGATGGATTCCTTGTTGGTATCATGTACAAAAGTAAGTCTTTCTTCTTGTCCATTGTTTAAAATGAATGTTTCTTCTTATTGCACCCTTATTTTATTTTTTTGGTAATGCTATATCATTTTTCACATTTATCTTTGTCTCATGTTCGACAGTATCCAATACCATCAGTTAGCCAAAGATCGAAGCTTGGTACTCAAGTACTGGATGATCTCTTGGTGTCTTTGACGATCTGTAAACCATCTTGTTTCATCATGCTTATTATTATCTAGTGCATCCGTTTGAGGTACTTTAGTGCATCTTCTATAGTTTATCTAGAAATCTTACAACTGTGGTTGCTTGGCGTTTGGCTTTTAGGAATTAGGACATGGCAATCATAAACAAATGCTAGTTGGGGTTGCTAAAGAGTTTCTAGCTCTCGTAATGTGCACCATATATAACTGTGGTTTAAGTTACTTGGCGATCGTGTCCTCTAAGATTCAAAAAGGCATACTACTAGGTGTTATGTGTTTCATTTATCTTTTCTAGAACCATTCGGCTCTGTTTCACCTTCTTCCTTTCTACAACTCATATTTGCCTCTTAAGCTTCTGTGAACTTGTAGATATCACTACTATAATAGTAATAGACACGTAATTTAGGCTACTCGGCTAGATCAATAATAAGAATGTCAGATGTCACACCATCCTGAATTATGGTCTCATCATAAAATTAAAAAAAAATAATAATAATAATAAAAACAAAATCCTCTATCTGTTAATATTTACTGATTGATTGCTATAGGGACTGCTATTACTATTAACCGTTTACCGTTAGGAAATATTTAAAAAACTGATGGTGTCTCTGCAAGATGTAGTATTACAAGAACAAAAGTGGTATACCATGAGCTAGCATGAGTACTGATGAAGAGGAGTACACGTGTCAGGTATGTGCTGCTAATGTTGAAATTCAATATGATTTTTTATATCTTGCACATGGAGGTGGCAATTGTGACCCATTTACTAGTTAATGGGTCGATTTTGGTATGTTAGAAGGAAACGGGTCAAGTGGGTCGAACGTGTCAAATGGATTAAAAATTGTTCAAAAAATATGTTATATTATTGTTCTTTCTGATTATTAGTTATACGAGAGTAAATTTGGTAAGGCCAGGTGGGGACTTGATGATAATCTACGCAGCAGTTTATTGAAGATTTTGGGCTGAGATCAAGTTTGCTATCTGTTGGAACATTTTGCGCAGCTTGATTTAATGGATGTGTCCTTTTAGATGTCTATATTAAGGGTTGCTTTATAAAGTACTGCTGCTTATGACTATAAAAGCGGAAGATGAAATCATGGTGATTTTGGCCAAGTTTGTTAATGTTGATCATGGTATGGTGTATCTAAGAAGCTATTTTGCTATGGAGACTGCTTTTTTGGTCTCTATTTCTTTGGGTTGTTATGGAGTCAATCTTTAGGTTTAATGGATATGGTTATTTGTTGCAGCTGCTCTTTATAATGGATACGCTTTGGTACTTTATCAAGCTTGTTGCAGGTTTGCTGATTTCAGATGGGATTTTGTTGTTAACAAGGACGAAATGATATCATCAAAATATCACGGGAGTCGATGTCAATGTTACATAATTAATTTGATAATTGATAGAAGAAAAAAAAACTTGTATCCTGTATTAATTTTCTATAAAATTTTGTTGAGCTTGTAGATTTATCTGATTTTTATAATCTCAGCAAGTATTAAAGCTCCAGCAACAAAAAGATGTTTAAATACTTAAATCATGACTTCCCAGCATGTGTTTTTTGTTAATTGTACTTGTTTTATATTTGAACTATGAATGGTAACCATATTACGTATGTAGTTAGATGAATAAATTATATTTTCAATGTATAAAGGTATCACCTGATTGAAAATTGTTTAGTTTAAATGTATAAAAAGCTACAAAACAGCTCTCAATAAATAAAGAAAGTAACAAAGAAGCCCATGGACTTGGGAGGGAAAAAAAAGGAGGGGAAAGGGACATGTACGGAACAAACCTTATAAAATAAGAGAAGTTACAATAAGGCCCCTTGAGTTGGGAAAAAAGGAGGAGGGTGGGAGGGAGTGATTTGTACATTTTTCTCACTTTTCTACCAAAGTGTACTTTTTTCAAGAACCAACCTATATATATATATATATATATATATATATATATATATATATATATACATATATATATATATATATACATATATATATATATATATATATATATATATATATATATATATATATATATATATATATATATATATATATATATATGTATATATCTATGCATATATATATATATATATATATATATATATATATATATATATATATATATATATATATATATAAACTACTTAGTTTTTAACACACTCCCAAAGACAAGGTACAAACGCACAACCTTTTTTAGGAAGCAGAAACACGAGGCTTTTCGCCATAGTAGATGCATGGCATTGTTTGCTAGAGAAGATGGTCAGGTGCCAGTGGTGGTTTTGGAACGACGGTCGACAATTTCACCGGAATGGCACACAGTTTATGGTGGATAAAGATACGTGTGTGTTTGAGAAGCGTTAATCTTTCATGCATCTTTTGATGTTCTTGAAATGTGAATGCATTAATTGTGCACGTGTATTGTTTACATACCAAATGTTTGTTTTAGATAACAGGTGTATACCATTTATAACATTATTTTTTTTCGAAAGGAAACTTTTAATAAAACACAAAGAACAAAAATACAAACAAGGCATCCCCTATTTAATCAAGCCAAATAAAAGGAGGGACCAGAAAAAAAGAATAAAAAATAAAATAAAAACCCACACAACACTTACATTACCCCACAAAGTCCTAACAACAACTATCCCACAAAGTCTAAAACACTAAAACACAATGTGGAACAAACAGGCTGAGACAAGTCCACATGGAAAAAAAGACATCACATATAAAACATGGCCCATAGAGAGAATTGATATCCAAAAGTAAAATACAATGGCATATATTGAATTGGATCAGATCATGTCCCAAACAAGCAAACCGCAAACAACTTCTCAGCAATCTTAACACGTCGCTATGCTGTCCCAAACAGGAAATCAGTAGCCCACACCTCCACAAATTTAAGCCGACAACCTGCTGTGCCAAATAGGCAAAATGTAGCCCACACCTCAGCCACCTTAAATGACAGTCTGCTGTCCCAAACAAGCCTAATGCATACCACTTCTCAGCAAACTTTAAACGGCACTCTGCTGTCCAAATCGAGCAAATGCAACCACATAACATAGGCCTTAAAACAGCAAACTACACTCCCTATTACACACTGACCCTCACAAACCAAACAGCAGCCATCAAACCAAAACACCTAGTGACAAGCGACGACAAACTCACAGATTTTGACAGCACTTCCCAGGATCTTGTAACCACATATGCCAGTCGATAGATTTCTTTATTGATCGTCTCGTAATCCATTCAAAACTTTTAAGTTGAATCTCTTGAACAATTTTATTAACGCTTGAAACTTTGGCTTTAAACACACGACTATTTCTTTCTTTCCATATGAAGTATCCAGATGACAAAAGAATCGCTTACCATAACAATCTCGACTGATTTGTAACATCCCGTAATTTTCCCATACGATTAGTAAATATCAATATTTGAATAAAAGGATATTACGTGAATTAAATACCATTTTTACGAGAACATTTTTTTAATTATTATTATACATTACATATTATGTGAACCACTATGACATTTGTGATTGACCATTTACCTAGGAACGATGCTTTCACACGAACCTTGATAGTCTATTAATATCGCGAATAATATATAAATTTAAAACGATTATATTTTATAAATATACGCTTCGTATATTTACCGTACAATATTTATATATTTCCGGAGCCTACGAAAATTCCCGAGATTGCTCACTAATATTTTTGGACCTCGACACGATACTTTGAACAAGCTCACCAAGCTCCACAGCCCAAGCACACCTCTAACTACTATATTTACAAGTCACAAGTACATGTTTGCTTTAGCTCAGTTGATTATAACTTTTACACACGACGTATCCCTTTTATTTCACAACTCTAGTTTCCATGCTTCTAAGAACCATGAAAGACAATTGTTATCAACTTTTAAATATAATTACTATACTAGAATATTGATCAAGTTAAGGCACCTTACACGTTTCATCTCAAATTAACACAAATAGTAATGACACTTCGGATAAATTCTAATAAACCACCAACTTTCTGTAACGAATTTAAATCCTAATTTTAAGGCTCTTCTGGTCTGAACCAGGAAAAGTGTAAAATACGAAAGTTGTCCGAAATAATGTTTTACGTCTAGAATCGCGAGATTTTAAACCAAAAATGCAATTCATGGCTGTTATCTATAAAATACGACCTGGACTCAACTTAAGTACTACTACTTGTACATTCCTACACATCACCCTCCCTCACTCATTTCTACCTCAAATACAACCTACAAACCCATGTGTAAACTCTTACACACAACCTCCCACCTCTAACTCTCCCCAATCCAAGGACATGCATGTTATAGATACTTACACACTCAAGACTTACACATGTTTCCTGCACATTATCATCATTCACATTCATGCATCCAATATCGTATATAAACAAGCCATGCATCAACAGTTCACTCACACACAAACACATGCAAACCATTTGATCTAACACTCCATCTCATAAGAACCTACCTTGTATACACCTCCAAAAGCTCACTATATAAGTCTTCACATGCAAGCTCAGTAGTTACATACACTTATACGTACCACTCTTGTTGGATCGATATACTCTGACCAAACTACTTTGTAGCTTGTAAGGGTTTAACAATATTGAGTAAACTCAACACTATTAATATTGAAACACTATTTTACTTTGTAAAGTAAGCAAAATCTACTAACACAAAGCTTAAGAAGAACTTTTATATTAATCAAACTTTGAACCTGCTTTGTTACACAGATTCACTAACAATCCCTAACTACTTTATCAACTTTGATCGACTCTAAAACTTATCTAAGACTTGTATCGACTAATACCTCTTAAGGCTCTTTATATAGATAACCTTAAGTCGGTTTACAACATATATTCCTTGAACGACAAGTCATTATCCCTAACTAATTCTAGAATATTCGTTTAATAATACACATTTAATCCTTATCTAATATTGCACATCAGTCCTTGTTTCCTTCGAAGTACATTAAGCATTCTTCAATAACAGCAATACTTTGACTTTTTCCTTCAGCAGTACTTTGACTTTATTCTCCATGCAGCAGTACTTTGACATCCAGAAGTACTTTGATATTTCATATCCCAACAATCCTCCCCTAACTTGAACTCCACTTGCTTGATTTCAAGTTTCTTTGTTATCATTAATCTTCAAATCTTCAATCATTCAGAGAGATTGTTTCTTTATTCCTTTTTCTTCTATCTGTCATGTGTCAAAGTACTCTTCATCAGCATCTTATCTTTTATGGTATCTTCTCAGCAACTCAGCAACAATTTGGTACAAAGATCATCAAATCTTAAAAGTTTCATACTATTCTCATCACTTTCAGGTGTGTTAACTCCTGTGAGAGGTGAATCATTGAAAATTATGATTTTTAGCAAATCATCAGCTATCAACGGATTTGATTTGTCTTTACCAATAGCCGTTTGCTTTAGACTAGCCAACTCTTAATCACTTGGAGTATGGTGAGTTGATAACCATATAGTTTTTGGTAAACTATCAACCATCAACGGATTTGATTATCACATCAGAGCCGTACCCTCATGATGAGTCAAACTCTTTCTTGTCTGTTAAACATGGTGAGTTGATTACCATTTGTTGTGCAGTATAAATACTAACACCATGTGTTTCTTTTCAAATCCTCTTTTCTTTTAAACATCAAAACATTTTATTTTTATTTTAAAGGACTTATACTGGTTTATATCAGCAAGCAGTACTTTGTTAAAGTACTTTATTTTACAAAACAAATCATACCAGTATTATGCAACATTACTCTTCAGACTTGACCCATCTGATAAATAGCTTGATAACATCCAAATCTACTTCAGATTCATCTTCAAGTTCCATTCCATGATCCAGCATTCTGAGCATAATTTCTCTAATCAATGGATATCTCCTCTCCGCCAACATGTGAATCATGGTACCATCTTCCATCTCTAGTGTATGAACTCCTGATGACTCAAAGAATCTCCATCTTGTTATTTCCCAATTCTCTTGATCATTCCAGAGAGGATCAACACTTGTTTCTTCAGTATCCCAGATGGTAATTAAGTCTCCAAGCAAAACTAATCCCACTCCTGAAGCTTCAATCTCTACATAGTATGTCTGCACTTGCACATATAAGTCATATAAATCTGCCCATGTAATACAGTGCAACACATCCCATAACATATTGAATGTTGTGAAGCTTTCATCTTCTCTGTGGATCATAAAATAATTCCCTTCTTTTGATTCAACCACAAAAAATGAGATTATCTTGGACTTCTTTCCAGAATATTCAATCTTCTTGTTCTCAAAATCAACAACTCTGAAATAATTTCTAAGTTCATCAACTGTATCTTCATGAACTAACTTCAGCCTTTTTGACAGTTGATCATCTTCAGCTAATTTCTTTCTTTTCAATCTCCTTTGCTCAGCTTCTTTCTTTCTGATATCTTCTAATTTCTTCTTTCTATTAACTTCCATGGGCACAAAGTTTTCTACTTCTTTTCTGATATCTTCTTGTACTTTATCCCACAGGGCTTTCACTTCTGGATACCTTTTCAAGTGCAAATTCTTGTATCCCTTCTTTCTCAAGAACTGTATCATCCAGTTTCTTTCCTGAGCTTTGGTCATTGGCTTCTTTGTAATTGGCCTACTAACTTCTTCCAAATACTCAGCATCATATTCAGCTTGTTGCTTTCTAGCAAGCTCTAAATCTCTTGCAGTATCTAAATCTCTAATCTGAGCAATAGAAAATTTCTTCTTTTTCTTCTTAGTATCTTTCTGATCCATTATCCCTTTTCCTTTATCTTTTGGATCTAGTTTTTCTAATTCAGAAGTACTTTCATCATCTTTATGTGCAAGCTCAGAGATATGTATTCCTCCAGTAGGTCTTCTCAAATTCGTCATAACTTGAGCAATTGTTTCATCATCACTTACAGTATGTACTATTTCTTCCTCTTCAAAAGTAGAAGGAACAGCTTCATCTTCATAATGCTTTGAAGAAGGTCCAGCTACAGAAGCAGCAATATCTTGTTCAGCAGTACCTTGCACAACAGTATTTTCAACAAAAGTACTTTGAGCATTATTGCCTTCTAAATCAATTTCTTCTGTATCACCACTTTTTACATCCTCATGCTCAACTTCAAGATTAATTTGCTCTGTCTCCCCACTTTTTCTTTCAGCACTGTTTTGAGCAACATTCTCATCTTGATCATTCTTTTCCTCTGAATATTGAACCATATCATCAAATCTATCCAAATTATCATCTTGATTCCTCCCCAATTTGATAGATGATGATTTTCTATGCCTCCTCTTGGATTTAGACTTCTTCTTTGTAGATTTTGGCTTCTGAGACTGCTTCTTTTCTGTCACATAAAGCCTAAAATTTTTAACAAGAGGCCAAACAAATTTCTTCAATCTGCTGAACTTCTTTCTTAGCTGTTTGATTTCTGCAGCTTGAGCATTAACAGTTGACTTCATCTTCTCCAATTCTTTAGCCAAAGCAGAAGTACTCTCAGTACCTTTAATTCCCTCATCTCCTCCAGGTGTTTGAAGCCCACCTATAGAAGTATAATCATTTGGAGTAGGTACTTGTGAATCCTCTGAAGCAGTACCTTGAGGATCAGTACTTTGTGGAGAAGTACCTTGAGCAGAAACAGATGTATCCAAGGAAGCTGTCACTGAGGGAGTCCTTTCACCTGAAACAACCTGTTGAGGGGAAACAATAGGTGGTGTAGGTGTATGTACTGAAGCAGAATGCTCAGCAGAATCAGGTTGATCAACATTATTAGAATGTGCAGACCCACTATTGTCTTCTTCATCCCTAACAGCTTGAGCTACCTCTAACATATAAGCATTAAGAGGTGTATTCCTACCCAAAAAATTTACTCCCTTATTGGACATAAAAGTGAAAACTTTAGGTTGCATCCTAATGTCCCTGAGTGTATTCCAAACCTCTTGTTTTTCAAACAAAATGGAGCCTCCTTCATCTTCAAATAACAGAGCCTCCCTAATTGAAGCTTCTGTAACATGAATAGCTCTCCCAGCAACTGTAGCAGTAATAATATCCTCTCCATTTTCAACCTGTGACGTGGCTATATCCCAAAAAGCTTGATCCAAGGTCCAATAATCTCTGGGTTGACTAGGATAGAGTAACAGATGTTGGTACCAGTAAGAAAGTCAATAATACCATGAAAATCAAGGTTATCTTGGGTTTTCTCAAGGTTTGTGATCATGTTATGTTTGGTGTTGGTACGTCGATTAGCCATGGTGATTAGGGTTAAAGTGAGAAAAGTGATGATCGATAGAAAGTAGGTATGAGTTAATAAAGGTGAATAAAAGGAAAAGATATGTGGTTTTATATAAGGATAAGATACAAAAAAACACGGTTAATTAATGATTTTACCGTTATTTTTTGGAAGTAAATATCCCCATATCTTTCGAAAGTTTGTTAGCTGCAAATCTGACCGTTGGAACAGTATCTGACACGTCATCGAACCCTTTAATAGCACCAAGCAGTACTTTCCATAAAATATGGAGCAGTACTTTCCGTTATAAGCTCGCACACTATATTGACCAAAGTACTTTCCCTCAAAAATCTTGAATGTTGACCATTTGACCAAAATATCTTTGAAAGTCAACCCTTATTAATGACTATCTCCCCAAATTAAATCCCAAAGCTACCCTGGTAAGTGAACATCAATATACTTCATTAAATGCCCTTTTACCTTTAGTTTGCTTATAAAAGCAACTTTACCATCAACACTTTGCAATCACCATATCTTCTTTTAACACAAAAACAAGTAAGCACAATGAGTCACATTCCAATTGTGAACATCTCTTCAGACTCAGAGGGCACCACAGATTCAGAGATAAGTTACTACTCTGATTCTGAGTTTGAAGATCCAGGATGGGCAGACTATTTTCCTCCTCATGTTCAGTGGATGGGTCACCAAGAATCTTCATCAACAATGAGTGCTGCCAACTCTATCATAACTGATGCAGGTAGTACTACCAGCAAAAAGCCCAAAAAGAAGAAAATTGTCCCTTGTTCATCTCTGGCTAATGAGCTTCCACATGCTTTGACTCAAGCCCTGGAATCAGCTATTCAGAACATGAAGTGGCCTGCTCCAAGGAAAGAGAGACCTCCCAAAC